>PITA01004855.1:0-98853 GCA_004023965.1 Spilogale gracilis | reverse complement strand
TGACATGACTGTTTAGGAAGAAAATCCCAAAGAATCTACAAAATACAAACAAAAACAACACACAAACACACAAAACCTCCCAGAACTAATAAATTCAGCAAGGTCACAGGATACAAGATCAACACACAAAGACTGATTGCATTTCTAATATGCTAACAACAAGCATGTGTAAACTGAAACTTAAAACATAATACTATTTATAATCACTCCAAATAAAATTAAATACTAAGATATAAATTTACAAAACATGTACAGGATCTGTATACTGAAAATTACAAAATGCTGATGAAAGAAAAAAACTAAATAAATGGAGAGACATACAATGTTCATGTACTGGAAACAATATAGCAAGCATGTGAACACCACCTAAATTTACCCATGCAATTTCTGTAAGAATCCTAGCAAAGTTTTTTATAGAAATAGACAAACTTATTCTAAAATTTATATGGAAAGAGACAGGCCCTCAAACAGTTCAAACAATCTTGAAAAATAAGAATGTGAGAGGAATCACTCTATCCAATATCGAGATTTACTGTTTAGCTAGTTATCAAGACAGTGAGATACTGTCACGTATAGTCACGTGGGAGGGATAGTCATGTAGATCAATGAAACAGAATAGAGAAACCAAAAATAGACCCACACAACTATGACCAACTGATTTTTGATAAAGGTATAAAAGCAATTCAGTGGGGGGGGGGATAACCTTTCAACAAATAATGCTGGAGAAATTGGACATCCAACATGCAAAAAAAAAAAAAATGTAACCTACCTAAACCTCACACCTTCTACCAAATTTAACACAAAATGGACCCTGGACTTAAATGTGAAATAAAAAAATATAAAACTTTTGGGGAAAAAATGAAAGTTTTTGAGATCTCAGGCTAGGGAACGGTTCTTAGAGTTGACACCAAAAGTGTGATCTACAAAAAAGGAAAAATTAATAAATTACACCTCATCAAAATAAAAAAAACTTTTTTGTGCTACAAAAGACTGTTAAGAGGATGAAGAAACAAGCCATAGACTGAAAGAAAATGTTTCCAAGCCCTTAATCTGACAAAGGACTAGTATCTGGAATGTGTAAAGCATACTCAAGGCTCAACAGTAAAAATATGCACAATCCAATTAGAACGTGAGACAGGGGTCACCTAGTGGCTCAGTGGGTTAAGCATTTGTCTTCAGCTCAGGTCATGATCCTGGGGTCCTAGGATCAAGTCCTGTTTTGGGCTCCTTGCTCAGTGGGGAGCCTGCTTTTCCCTCTGCCCCTACCCCTGCTGGTGCTCTCTCTATCTCAAATAAATAAATAAAATCTTAAAGAGAGAGAGAGAGAGAGAGAGAGAGAGAGAGAGAGAGAGAGAGAGAATCTGAGGCAGTAGGGACACATGACAGAGGCAGGAGTCAAGAATGATTCCTTAGCTTAGGTGAATAGGATTACCAGCTGAGACTGAGCTTTCATATCTTAAAGTTTATGTTAAATGTGATTTCATAAATGTAATGTGAAAGAGGGATTGCATAGATCAGAACAGAGGCACAAGACATGAACAGACATTTCATCAAAGAGAATATTCAGAAGGCAAATAAGTACATAAATAGAGGTTCAACATCATCGGCCATTAAAGAAATGCAGCAAACCACAATGAGATGTGACTACACGCCTCTCAGAATAACCAAAATATAGTAAGTGACAGCACCAAATGCTGGCAGGTATGTGGAGGAACTGGATCACTCACACGTTGCTGGTAGGAATATAAAAAGATGACAACCACTCTGGAAAACAGTTTGGTAGTTTCTTATAAAATTAAACACACAACTACTTGAAAGAAAGAAGAAAGAATCAACTATGGACATACACAACAACTTGAATGCATCTCCAGGGGTGTTGTGGGCATTAGAACACCATGTCAATGATTTACACTCAAATGGTTCAAGGAAAAATTATCTTTGCCCTATTCTTGTAAACCGGAAATTATTTCAAAAGAAAAAAAAGTAACTAATGGAACTTAAAACTTAATTGGACATGAGAAAGGCAGGAGTCAAGAAAGACTGCCAGATTTATAGCTTAAGCAACAGGGGTTATCCACTGAGACTGAAATGTAAGGTTTCATAGCTTAGCGACAGTATATATTAAATAGTATTTCATAAATTGACTGTAGAAGAGGATTGCATAGATTGGAGATTCTCTTTTACTAGTGCATATTCATTTATTAAGGTTATCCCAACAAATTCCCATGTGCTCAGCTAACTCCTAGGAGTTGCCTGTGGTGAGATGGTTTGGTGCAAGAACAAGAACCAGAAATCCTGGGGCGCCTGGGTGGCTCAGTTGGTTAAGCGACTGCCTTTGGCTCAGGTCATGATCCTGGAGACCCAGGATCGAGTCCCACATTGGGCTCCCTGCTCACGGGAAGCCTGCTTCTCCCTCTCTCACTCCCCCTGCTTGTGTCCCCTCTCTGGCTGTGTTTCTCTCTGTCAAATAAATAAGATCTTAAAAAAAAAAAAAAAGAACCAGAAATCATAAGCCTCATTCCTGGCTCTACTTATACACAGAGCACTAAATTTCTTCAATGCTTGTTTTTTCATTTATGAAGTGGAACTAATAATTCTAGTCTGCAAAGTACTTTCCTCAGGAGGGTCATAATTTGAGTGCAATTAACTGCTTCTAATTTTTCAAAAAATAAAATTCTACCTAATGGTGGAGACGCAATAGCCCAAACTAATTGTTTCTACAAGCAATTATTTTTTAAAGCCATCAATTCATTTTGTGGTAATTTTATGAAATAGAGATTAAATTGGAACTAACTCATATAAAAATAATATCCTTTATTATTAGCCATAACAGCAGCTTGATATTATCTTAGTAAGAAAGTTGTGTAACATGAGGAGGGAGGGGGAAGAGATAAAAACAACAAAAAGTCTATTCCTACATAAAATCCCAATTTTAATAATCATTGGTATCCATTCTTTCTGTAAGTTTTCTCAGAAAGCAGCAGACAAGAATTTCAGGTAGTCCCAGCATGAAATTAATGAACAAACACAAACAATACCACTAGACATGATAAGGGATTCTGCCTTGGGGTATTATTGTCAGACTTTCATACTGAAGACCAAACTTGAACCTATCCCTTAACCTAAACCGACTGGGTCCAAAGAAGATGCTTTTGTTTGTTCAACGTTAAGCCCCTTCCCTCTTCTCTCCCACACCCTTGCCGGTAGTTGATGTCTGTTTTTGTAATGTTAGTCATTCTGGTAGAAGTGTTCAGAGTGACTTCAGGTTGTTCTTTAGAAGAAAAGACCAGGAAAGCTGAAAAAGAAAAAACAGTTCATGCATTTATCTCGCCTCACAGAGAAACAATAATTTTTATAGTACTGTACAGTAGTTTCTAAGAGGTCCCCTTCCAATTTTAGTGTGAGTCTTTAGTCTAAATAGACAGATTTGTAAAATAGTCCAAAAATCATGAAATATGTCTATAGTAGCAGAAATAGAAGAAACTAGTGCTTAACACATGTCTGAATAAAATCCTAGTCACTATGCAGGATATGAGGGACCATAGGTCATGGAATCATTACATTTTTAAAAATACTTATTTTCTTTAAGACTTTATTTATTTATTTGACAGAAAGAAACACAGCTAGAGGGGGAACACAAGCAGGGGGAGTGAGAGAGGGAGAAGCAGGCTTCTGGCTGAGCAGAAAGCCCGATATGGGGCCTGATCCTGGGACTCTTAGATCATGACCCGAGCCAGAGGCAGACACTTAAAGACCGAGGCACCCAGGAGCCCCTAAAAAACACTTAAGTATAACATATATACAGAGAAGTGCATAAATTCTAAGTGTACAGATTGATGAATAATTAAAAAATTACTACACCTATGTAAATACCATACCTATATAATCAACAATCAGTTCAAGAAATAGTAATATGTGAAAAACTAGTTCTTGGTACAAATAGTTCAGAAGAATGGTTAATAATGTAAATTGTCATCTGAGTGAAGGATATGCCTGCTGGAGTATTGAAAGCATTCTATATCTTGATCTAGGTGATAGTTATCACAAGTGTTTACTCGTGTAATAATTATCCCGCACATTTAAGATTCGTGCATTTTCTCTACTTAAGTTGTAATTCAATCAAAAGTAAAAAATGTTAGGATTAGTTCTGCCTGTTTTTGAACAGTATGTAAATAAAAATCATACTGCATGGGTTCTTTTATATCTTGCTCAACATTATGTTTTATGGAAATTCATCCATATGGTTGAATGTAGTTGCCATTCATTCATTTTCATCAATAGTGTTCAACTGTATGAATATGCCATAGTTTATCCATTCTACTTTTGGGTTGTGTCCAGTTTGGGACTAAGATGACTACTACTTCTGTACATGTGTTTTGGTATGTTTTTGTCCACATTCCTGCAGAACGTATATTTAGGAATAGCACTGCTGGATCTTATGATGTGTGTATATTCAATTGGATATACTGCCAAAGAGTTTTCCAACATAGTCATCCAATTTACATCCCCACCCCTTCAATGTATGAGAGTTCCCACTAGCCCCACACCCTTGCCAGTAGTTGATGTTGTCCGTTTTTGTAATGTTAGTCATTCTGGTAGAAGTGTACAGTGCATTTATTGTTTTCATTTTAATTTTATTGATTGCTAATGAGTTTCGGTACTTTTTCATGTATTAGTAGTTATTTCGTGAAACCTGTTCAAACATTTATCCCTTTTTAAAGTAGCTTGATTTTTGTCTTATTGACCTGAAAGATTTTTTTTAACTTTTTCAAGTAAAGTCTACCCCCAACTTAGGGCACAAACTCATGGCCCTGTGATCAAGAATCACATGTTCTATTGACTGAGCCAGCCAGGTGTCCCTAAAATAGTTCTCATACATACTGGATATAAATCCTTTAGCTTACTGTTTCACTTTCTTAATGGTATCTTTAGTGAACTGAAGTTAGTAGTATGAGCTTGGCCCATCTTACTGATCTTTTCTTTCACAGTTAGTGCACTTTTTGTGTCCTACTTAAGAAATCTTTTTCAGGAGAGAGTCCAGAATGGTGGAGGAGTAGGAGACCTTAGTTTCATCTGGTCCCTGGAATTCAGCTAGATAGCTATCAGATTATTCTGAACACCTGTGTAGTCAACCAGAGATCTAGGAGAAGAATTGCTGAAATTCTACAAATAGAAACATGACCACTTTCTGCAAGGTAAGAGATGTGGAGAAGTGAATCCAAGGCAATATATGGGAAGATAAACCACAGAGGAGGGGAGGGAGCCTCTGTAAACCAGCTACTAGAAGTAGAGTTCAAGATTGGAACTTTCAGAAGTCAGCTCTGGTAAAGGATGTCCCTGTCTGAAAGGCACTTGGGGAGTGAAGCAGGGTGGAACCCTCACTAGGACAGAGTGATCTCAGGATCCTCAGAGTCACAGAAAGAAGGGGAGTGCCTGAGTGTGACAGAGTTCCCAGGCATTAGAACTGGGAAACCGGCTGCACACAGCCCAGCAGAGGGCTCTCAGCTCAATGAACCATGGCACAGTCAGGCAACCTATCTCTGAGCAGGGAGCCAACAAGCGGCAGAACCACCTTGAAAGCCCCCTTCCACCCCTCAAGGAACAACATGAGTGTATACCACATAAGTCTGCAGGGTTTGGAGATTCAAAACACGGTAGTGTGCTTGATATAGAAACGTTTGGTCATAGGTTGGGTAGGCATGGAGTGTGGCCAGAGACCATGAAGACAGGAGTGATGGACGGCTTTTCTCTGAGGGCACACTGAGGATTGAGGTCCTAAATTCTTGGCTCCTCCAGGGCTGGAGACTGGTAGGCTCCCATTTTCATTCCCATCCTCCAAAGCTATGTTGAAAAGCCTTCAGGGAACAAAAGCTACAGAGAGCAAACCCAAGCAGATTGCTTATCCTGGCCCCCTGGTAAGGGCGGTGCAATTCCACCTGGGGCAAATACACTTGATAATCAACACAACAGGCCCCTCCCCCCAGAAGATCAGCAAGAACATCTGGCCAAGACCAAGTTTACTGATCAATGAGAACTGCAACACTCCAATGCTAGGGGAGAAGAGTATATAGAATTCATGGGATTTTTTTTCCTCATGATTTGTTGCTCTCTCTCCGCAACACTGGTACAGGGAAGGGATAACTGGACCAGCCTGTTACCCTCCGGGGGCTGAGCGAGATGGTAAGTGTCGACGGCCTGGCCACCCCCCTGAAACAGGGAAAGAAACCACACCGGGAGTTGAGTCAGCCATGAAGGCGCAGCAATCTCAGCTTTATTGTATCAGAGACACAGTTACATAGAGAGGAAAGGAGGGAGTAAAAGAAGTAGGAGGGGCCAATAGGAGCTCATGAGTGGCTATCACTAAAGCCTTAGGCGGATTTCAGGCCGGACTGCTGGGTGGGGCTAAGTTCCCCAATCTGCCCTCGGGCTAAGAGCCAAGGGCAGAAGATTCAGCTAGGTCACATATGCAGAAGTATTCCGGAGAAGCCTAAGAGGCCACCCCAGCCGACTTCCACTAATGGCCGCAAACTAGCGGGCGCCAAGACGTCCCAACAATGATTCTTTAGTCTTTCCATTTTCATTTTTTTCTCTTTCCTTTTCAACTAATTTCTTATTTTATCATGCTTTTTTAAAGTCTTTTTAAATTTTCATTTTACAGTTATGTTCTTTCAATGTATTTTTTATTTTTGTATTTATATGTTTTTCTTTCTTTACAATTCTGAGGTGTAGTTTCTTCTAACAAATAAACCAAAATATATCCAGGATCCAGTGTATTGCATCTGTTTGATTATATATATTTACTTTATTTTATTTTACTTTATTTTGGTTTCAGGTCTCTTCTGATTTGTTTAGTGCATATTTCCCTGGGGACATTGTTGCCATTTTAGTATTTTGTTCTCTCATTCATCTATTCTTCTCTGGACAGAATGACAAGATGGAAAAACTCACCTCATAAAGGAGAACAAAAGGCAGTATATTGACTGCCAGAGACCTAATCAGTATGGGTATAAGTAAGATGTTAAAACTAGAGTTCAGAATAACAGTTATAAAGATACTAGATAGATAGCCTTGAAAAAAATATAGACGACACTAGAGAAACCCTTTCTGGAGATACAAAAGAACTAAAATCTAATCGGGTTGAAATGAAAAAGGATATTACTGAAGAGGCAATCAAAACTGGAGGCTTAACTACTAGGATAAATGAGGCAGAAGAATCAGTGTTATAGACTACATATCTCCATATAAAATTATAGAGAATAAAGAAACTGAGGAAAAGAGAGATAAACAACTACTGGATCACAAGGGGAGGATCTGAGAGATCACAAATATCATAAAGTGAAACAATATTAGAATAATTGGGGTCTCAGATGAAGAGAAAAGGGTGAGATGGTATATTTAAGCAAATTATAACTGAGAATTACCCTAATCTGGGGAAGGAAACAGACATTCAAGTGCAGGAGGCACAGAGAATCACTCTCAAAATTAATAAAAATAAGTCAACACCTAGACATATAATAGCAAAAGCTTACAAATTTCAGTGACAAAGAGAAATTCCTGAAAGCAACTCAGGACAAGAGGTCCTTCACCTATAGAGGTAGAAACATAAGGCTGGCAGCAAACCTATCCACAGAGACCTGGCAGGCCAGAAAGAATTGGCATAATATATTCAATGTGCTAAATGGGAAAAATATGCAGCCAGGACTACTTTATCCAGCAAGACTGTCTTTCAGAATAGGAGAGATAAAGAGCTTACAGGACAAACAGAAACTAAAAGAATTTGTGGTAACTAAACTAGCCCTGCAAGAAACATTAAAGGGGATCCTTTAAGTGAAGAGAGAGCCCAAAAGTAACATAGACTAGGAAGGAACAGACAATATACAGAAATAATGACTTTACAGGTAATATAATGGTACTAAATTCATATCTTTCATTAGTTGCCCTCAATGTAAATGGGCTAAATCCTCTAATCAAAAGACACAGGGTATCAGCTTGGATAAAAAAAAGCAAGAGCAATTGATATGCTATCTACAAGAAATTCATTTTAGACCCAAAGACCTACAGATTGAAAGTGAGGGAGTGGAGAATGATATATCATGCTAATGGACACCAAAACAAAGCTGGTTTTGGTGATACTAGATCATACTTAAAGGGTCTATCCAAAAGGAAGATCTAACAATTGTAAATATTTATGCCCCTAACATGGGAGCAGCTAATTATATAAACCAATTAATAACAAAATTAAAGAAACACATTGATAAGAATACAATAATATAGGGAACTTTAACACTCCAGGCATAGCAATGGACAGATTACCTAAGCAGAAGATCAACAAGGAAACAAGGGCTTTGAATGACACGCTGGACCAGACGGACTTCAGAGATATATTTAGAACATTCCATCCTAAAGCAACAAAATATACATTTTTCTCTAGTGCATATGGAACATTCTCCAGAAGAGATCACATACTGGGTCACAAATCAGGTCCTGACTGATACCAAAAGACTGGAATTATTCCCTGCATATCTTCATACGGTAATGCTTTAAAGTTTGAACTGAGTCACAGGAGAAAATTTGGGAAGAAAACAAATGCATGGAGATTAAAAAAATATCCTACTAAAGAATGAATGGGTCAACCAGGAAATTAAAAAAGAATTTTAAAAATTCATGGAAACAAATGAAAATGAAAACACAACTGTTCATAACCTTTGGGACACAGGAAAGGCAGTCCTGAGAGGAAAGTATATAGCAATACAAACCTTTCTCAAAAAACAAGAATGGTCTCAAATACACAACCTAACTCTACACCTAAAGGAGCTGGAGAAAGAACACAAATAAAGCCTAAACCAAGCAGGAGAAGATAATTAAAAAGATTAGAGCAGAAATTGATGATATAGAAGAAAAAGGGGGCGGGGGGCAGCCTGGGTGGCTCATGGGGTTAAAGCCTCTGCCTTTGGCTCAGGTCATGATCTCATGGTCTGGGATCGAGGCCCACATCAGGCTTTCTGCTCAGCAGGGAGCCTGCTTCCTCCTCTCTCTCTGCCTGCCTCTCTGCCTACTTGTGATTTATCTCTCTGTCAAATAAATAAATAAAATCTTTTTTTAAAAAAAGGAAACAAACAAACAAACAAAAAAACAGGGGAAGAGATCAAGGAAACTAGGAACCAGCTATTTGAGTGAGACTGATAAACTCCTGACCAGACTTATCAAAAAGAAAAGAGAAACGACCCAAATTAATAAAATCATGAATGAAAGAGGAGAGCTCGCAACCAACACCAAATAAATACAAACAATTATAAGAGCATACTATGAGCAAATATACACCAACAAATAAGGCAATGTGGAAGAAATGGATGCATTCCTAGAAATGTATAAACTACCAAAACTGAAACAGGAAGCAATAGAGAGCCTGAACAGACCCATATTCAGCAAGGAAATTGAAGCAGTAATTAAAAATATCCCCCAAAACAAGTGTCCAGGGCCAGATGGCTTCCCAGGGGAATTCTACCAAACAGTTAAAGAAGAATTAATACCTATTCTTCTGAAGCTGTTTCAAAAAATAGAAGTGGAAGGAAAACTTCCAAACTTGTCCTATGAGGCCAGCATTACCTTGATCCCAAAACCTCACAAAGATTCCACCAAAAAGGAGAATTACAGATGAGTATCCCTCAGGGACATGGATGCAAAAATTCTCACCAAGATATTAGCCAATGGGATCCAACAGTACATTAGAAGGATTATTCACCAGGACCAAGTGGGATTTATTCCTGGGCTGCAGGGATGGTACAACATCTGCAAATCAATCAATGTGATACACCAAGTTAATAAAAGGAAGGACAAGAACCATATGATCCTCTCAATAGATGCCAAAAAGCATATGACAAATACAGCACCCTTTCTTGATTAAAACTCTCCACAGTGTAGGTATAGAGGGAACATACCCTAATGTCATAAATCCATATATGAAAAGCCCACAGCAAATATCATTCTCAACAGGGAAAAACTGAGAGATTTTTCCCTAAGCTCAGCAACACAACAGGATGTCCACTCTTGCCACCGCTGTTCACCATAGTACTAGAAGTCCTAGCCCTACAATCAGAAAACAAAAAGAAATAAATGGCATCCAAATAGGCAAAGACAAAGTCAAACTCTCATTCTTTGCAAATGACATGATACTCTATGTGGAAAACCTGAAAGACTCCACCCCAAAATTGCTAGAACTCATATTGGAATTCAGCAAAGTGGCAGGATATAAATCAATGCACAGAAATCAGTTACATTTCTATACTAACAATGAGACAGAAGAAAGAGATCAAGGAATCAATCCTACTTATTATAATTGTGCCAAAACCCAGAAGATACTGAGGAATAAATTTAACCAAAGAGGTAAAGAATCTATACTCAGAAAACTACAGAATACTCATGAAAGAAATTGAGGAAGACACAAATGGCAAAACATTCCATGCTCATGGTTTAAAAGAACAAATATTGTTAAAATGTCTATGCTGCCTAGAGCAACCTATACATTCAAAGCAATCGTTATCAAAATACCATCAACTTTTTTCACAGAGCTGAAACAGATCAGGAAACAACAGATGCTGGCAAGGATGCATCTCTCACACTGCTGGTGGGAATGCAAGCTGGTGCAGCCACTCTAGGAAACAGTATGGAGATTCCTCAAAAAGTTGAAAATAGAGCTACCCTATGACCCAGCAATTACACTGCTGGGTAGCTTGCTACTGGGTATTTACCTCCAAAACACAAATGTAGCGATTTGATTTATAGCAGCAATGTCCACAATACCCAAACTATGAAAAGAGCACAGATATCTATCGACGGTGAATGAATAAAAAAAGATGTGATACACACACACACACACACACACACACACACACACACACACACACAATGGAATACTACTCAGCCATCAAAAAATTAAAATCTTGCCATTTGCAACAACGTGGATAGAATTAGAGGGTATTATGCTAAGCCAAATTGCCGGAGTCCCACTCTGGCTGAACCAGGAGTCCCTGACAAAGGACGGCATCCACGGGTGAATAACAAGAGAGCCCCAAGATTCCTTTCCCATCACCTGCCAGGCATCTCTGCCTTGCCGGCTTTCAGTGTCTTTATCTATAGGCAACAAGTTATAGATTAAAAGGAAAAATCTTTTACAGTAGATGATTTTAGAGAATACAGTGCATTAATCAGTGAAAAAATATTTTTGCAGGTGTGCATGTCTACAATTTACATCACATCCCTCAACCAAAATGGGGATAGGTTTGATCAGTAAGGTTTTTTATAATTTCTTACATCTCGTTTCCAGGCAATAAAGGGTATATTAATCATGTGGTGTATTTTAAGCAGGTCTTACAGAAAAGAAAGGAAATAACAAAGTAATTAAAAGGCTTAGGTGAGTTAGTTACATACAAAGTTATAGTTTAAGCTAAGTTATTAACAAATTGGCCAGGATTCAGTCTGTCTTGCATATTAATCATCCTAAAGAGAAGTGTAACTTATTTTGCAAAAGTAAAGGCGCTTTTACAAGCCTACTCTTAGTGACTGGGTGCGTAAGCATTATGGAGGACTTTATTTATAGATCCTCTGTAGGCAGGACAATGCTCTTACTAATACCTTATTATTTTTATATTTAACCATTCGTTTGACCATTCAAAAGCCTCGACAATCTCCCCACAGATCCGCAGGAGATTTAAAGGGAAAGTGCAAAAAGTACACTCTCTTGATTAAAGATTGCAAGGGGTTTCGGTTTGGCTTAGAACACCTTGAGGCCCTGTCAAGAATACTATGCTTTACTTTTAGGATAAAGACTAATTAGGAGAAAGAGGAGATGCTAGTTTCGCACCATCAGCAAGAGCGAGGCCCAGACTGCCCTTTTCTCGCTGTGACCACATCAGGCCTAGTGGGGTTATTCTCTGGTGGCAGGAGCTGTGCTTCTATTGTTACTTACAGAAGTCAGTGAGTTTTTCCGTGAGGCAGGATCTCTGCTTCTGCAGCTGTCTTCCCCACAGTGGCTCCACCAGCTTGTGAGACCGGGCGACTCCCGGCACCAAATAAGTCAACCAAAGAAAGACAATCATCATATGCTCTCACTCATGTGTGGAAATTAAGAAACAAAACAGAGGGTCACAGGGGAAAGGAGGGAAAAATAAAACAAGATGAGAACAGAAAGGGAGACAAACCATCTCCGGTAATCATAGGAAACAAACTGATGACTGCTGGAGGGAGAGAGAGTGGAGGGATGGGGTAACTGGGTGATGGACATTAAGGAGGTCCTGGGATATGATGAGCAGTGGGTGTTATAGAAGACTGACAGATCACTGAACTCTACCTCTGAACCTAATAATACCCTATACATTACTTAATTGAATTTAAATAAAAAATAAAGTAGAATCTTAAAAAAAAGAGAGAGAGACAAAGAAAGATCATCAGCATGTTAAAGCAAAGCTATCAGTGTCCCTTGTGCATACTCAATGGCACTCTGTATACAAAACTGCATTACAATGTATTAGACCTGAGGGGATTTTTTTTTTTTTTTTTTTGATATGAAGCCTCTTTGAGAGAGAATCATCAAGGCCCAGCATGTTTGTGTACGTGCCAGAAGCACACACTGAAGAAAACCTGCTGGGGAATGGAGTCTGTGTTCCTGAGGTCAGAAGACAGAATTAGGAGTTGGGAGTAGCAACTACCTCATCTAAAGAATTTACTCTAAAACCTTAATTAATTTTCACCATCCCATCAGATAAAGGCTAATTTGATCCCATAGCTATGAAGAATGAGCATAGCAGCATCCTTTGTAGAAAATACTTTGGAAATGTCCTGGATTTATTTAAAATGGCAAGGGATGCATTCAGCAACAAAATGCTATGACAAATCATGATAAAGACCCTAAAGAATTTTCACTACAGCCTTTCGTGGAATCCAGAGCAGCAGCGATTCCTGGTAGGATTGTCTTTTCCTGCACTATACCCAACACTGGACAAGGAAACTGTATACCTGATTGATTCAGGAAATCAAAGTAATAAAACTGCCAGCAACAATGCAGCCAGGTGATTAAAAGAAGGCTGGCTGAAAATTTAAGCACCCTTTTTACTCATTAATCTCCAACTGCTAAAGACAAACAAAAAGCAAAATTAACATGATTGTAAACGAAGCACTTGTGTCCTGTGGCTACCGTGTTAGCCTGCTGAGAGGGAATGGGCTGATCAAAGCCAGGGAGTCCGCAGAGAACTGTGGATAAGAGCTGCTTCGGGGAGCGCACAGCCAGGATCCATTACCCACCCGGTTCAGGAACAGGTGAGGGCCGTAATTAATCCTGCCTTCAATTTGGAGAGAAGCAGGAAACCTACCTGCTCTGTCCACTGAGTTTATATGTTAATCCCGCAAGCTCTGGGAAGAAGTTTTTAATTGGTGTAAAGACTTTTCCTGTCCTTCCGAACATGTTGGGGAGAAACAGTTGGGAGGGTCGCTGAGGTCCCTAACTTCAGGCAGTTAAGCCGCCTCCCGAAGGCTGTTGACTGCCACTGTGCTTGGTTTGCCACTCATAAGCCCACAGAGCTACGGCTCTTCCAATGAAGCGAGCAGGTTTTTCAATGCAAGAAAATACTCGGAGACACAGGGGGCCTCACCCTACAAACATAAACCATTAAAATCCAGATACTTGGAATTGGAAATGTTTTCCAGGACAAACTCATCTAATCAACGGACTCTTGGATTGCTTAAAGCATATCCAGGACTTTACATATTATTCTAGGTACAGAAAAAATGAATAGACACCTGCCTTGTCCCTTCTTTGCACCAAATTTGTATTTAAAAACAACAACAATAAATTGTACAAACACGAGGCGCCAGGGTGGCTCAGTCGGTTAAGTGTCTGCCTTCAGCTCAGGTCATGATCCCAGGGTCCTAGCATCGAGCCCTGCATTGGGCTCCCTGCTCTATGGCGAGCCTGCTTTTCCCTCTTCCTCTGCCTGCCACTCTCCCTGCTTGTGCTCTCTCTGTCAAATAAATGAATAAAATCTTTTTAAAAATTGTACAAACAAAATATCTGCACTGGCAATTAAAAACACTGAGGACTTATACTAGCAGCAAAATAAAGTTGAACCACAGAAAGCAATCTTTCTTCTACAAGCAGGTAACAAAATATGTTTGCAAGCAGAAGATGCTAGAAGATGCCCTCTCACATCACTGAGATGGAGTTGTAGAGGTTACTCTGTCACAGAAGGCTAAAAGTAATGCAGTTTGAGAGGCCTGTTAGGAAGGGTAATGCTTGGGTGCCCCTCCCTCTGAGACACCCTCAGTGATGGACTGAGGCCCCAGTGGGGCATCAATTAGCTATCCAAGCATAAGAACTTAAAGACTAAGGTCCTTTTCTCAGAGAACTTGAGCACAGTGGTAGAGATGTGGCTTCACGAGGACTACCTCCCCCATTCCTCTCTGCCACCCCCAATGCACAATCCTATAAAAAAATATTTCTACATTCCTGAAATTTCATTACTTCCAGCTTCTTTCCTCCCTAATTTATCAAGATCTGATGTCCTCCTATTAAAACTTTGGTTAGGACCTGTCTTAATCAGTTTGGTCTGCTGTAAGAAGACCATACACTGGGAGGCTTAAAATACAGAAATTTATATCTCATAATTCTGGAAGCTGGGAAGTGCAAGATTAAGGTACTGGCAGATTCAGTGTCTGGTAAGAGCCCTCTTCCTGGTTTACAGATGGCTGTCTTCTCATTGTACCCTCAGATGGCAGGGACCAAATACGGAAGCAAGCACCCTCCTGTCTCTTCTTTTAACGGCACTAATCTCATCATGAGGCTCTACTCTCGTGATCTAATTACCTCCTGAAGGCTCCTAGAATTGGAAGGCAGGGTGGGGACAAGGAAAGGCAGGGTGGGGGGTGGAATCAAACATGCACTATGGAACAGGACCCATATCAATTTCTGACAATTCCCAACTCCTATTTGTTCAAAATCAACTGAGCAGGACTGGGCATGAATCCATTGAGAACAAATTCAACCACATTATTTTATTTTTGTTGTTCAACATGGGTAGGGAGTCTCTGTGTGGTCACTACCTATCACACAAACAGGGCTTAGGGTGAATTCCACATGGTAATTCAGCTTGAGTTAAGGAACAGAACATAATGGGGGAAATTACAAGCCGAGAGTCCGAAAGAGAAGATGGCATAGTCTAGGATCTTCCAAACATCCCAGACAGAGGGATACTATGGCTAGGTGCTATGTGTGATCCAATGGAAGAAGGGTAGACCCTAGTTCTTTCTGGCACAAGATGTGGGCATCTTCAGCCTCAGTTCCCAAGGTCATTTTTGGATGATCCTACCCAAAGTACCATACTCTTCAAGCCATATTTTAAAAGATATCAGTCATAACCTGCTAATGACCAGTGTGAACAATACTCTGCTATAACCATCCGCCAGGTAAAGGAAATGCTTTGAGTTAATAAAGGTCATTCAGAGATGAAAATGTTCCAACGAAATACTTACATAACATTCAGACACATTAGAACATTAAGTTAGAGGCAGAAGGCAAAGTGGAGATTGTCTACCAGTTGGGGAAAAAAGGTGAAGAGATGATGATATGAAGAAAGACATACAGGAAAATAATATTGGAAATCAATTCCTTCAACAAATATTTATTAAATACTTATGTTAAGCTCTGAGGGTGAGCTGGTGAGCAAGACAAATATGTCCAACTTATTTTATAGGCATCCCAGTAGATGTTTAAAAGGCTAAAATAATAATTTTTAAAGATTTTTCCCCCTGAATTAGTTGCATGAACCTTTTAATATTCTCCCAAGTTGCAATTCTGTTTACCTGAACAAACAAACAAACAAAAAGAGATGATTGATGGATGGAACAGAAGCAATTTTTAAAGAAAAAAAAGAGGAGACTTAATCTGATCTTTTCAAAAGTACTCAGAAAAAAATTTGATGTTTATTATGTTCTAGACACATTTTAGGGAAAAGATCATACAAAGACCTATTTGGATAGAATTTTTAAACTTTAAAAATAAGAATTTTACAAGTGTTTAAGACTCACCAGGTATCAATAAAGCACCATCTACCAAGCTTTGAAGGACATGTTTTCAAATATGCCAGAAGTAGGAAAATGCATCTCCTTTCTGAATAAGCTATTTCAAAACTCATTCTAGAGCAAGAGATGATCAGAAGGAAAAACTCAAGCAGAGGGAGGTTGCAGCCAAAAGAGACCAGCAATAAGGCATTTGTCAGGGAATATTTCATATGTAGGAGTGAGTCTGGATCATTGGTGTAAAAACAGTTATGCTACAAGGAAAATGGACAAAACATTTGAATTCCCTGAGGAAGAAGTATAAACGGTTAGTGATATACTGATTGGGGTTATGTGAAACCATGAAGAAACACCATTTTTCAACCTATCATGTTTGTTTGTTTGTTTGTTTGTTTTTAATACTTGTGGAGAAACCAGCTTGAAAGAGAAACCCACTGAACAAAGTTGGGACAATTTTAGCATCAGAAGAACCATGACTGTAATTGATTGAAACATGCTAACTATATTAGAAAATGGGTCCATATGATACTCAAAAAAAAATAAAAGGAATAAAATAAGCAAGCAAATAAATAAGAACTTCTTTGAAGGTGGCCATTATACCAAGTTCTTAACTCTGGAAGGGAAAAGAATATTTTTCCTTTGCAGTAGGAATCGTATTGCAGAATAACCTAATAGTCCTAGTCAATGAGGAAATGGTCTTCTTTCCAGAAAAACGACAGCTATAAATGTAGACAGAATTGGAAACTCACAATTTGCAACCCCTAAGGAAATATTTAAGGCAATATTATCAACAGATGCTGAAACCATTAGGTGGAAGGTGGATGGACAGCTGGATACCTAGTGTCAAAGTTATCACCTCACAGATTACTATTTAGTTCCAAGATGACAATCAGCACATAAACCCAGCGGTCCATTTTACTATCGCGGATGATGAGATTACCGGAGGTTCATAATGTTACTCTTGGTGTGATGCAGTGTTTAGCCCGACTTCAATCAAACCTCTAGATCCAGCTTCCAATAGGTGACCCTCTTTAAGCCTCCCCAAATCCCTTGGCCCCATCTGTATTTCAGTGATCTCTGTATGTGTTTGTCCTCCACTAGACTGTGAACTCTGAAGGGCAGGAATTAATTATCTCTGGTGCCTGACACACAGTAGGTGCTTTTAGTTCTACAACAGAAGAATATCACTTATATTTAATTGTTTCCTCACTAAACTCTGAACTTCATAAGGTTAAAGAATACATCTTGTTTTAGGCACCATTAAACTACTGGTGCCTAACAGTGTTTGGTTTTCAATAAATATTTTTGAACGAATGAATGAATAATTTTATAAGTAATCCCCTCTATTTCCTATGAATGTGAGTCACATTCCGAGAAAAAGCAGCTTCTTGACATCCTTTTCCTTGTAATGATTTAGTGTATTAAATTATTTCTTGGATTTATCCTCTTATTGCAAACTGCTAGCGATTGTCCTTTCAACCCGCATTTCAACTGCCAGAATGTCATAAATCAGGGGGAGGTAGAGATGAAGTGAACAGATTAGCCTCCCATTTACAAGCTTGCTTTTCCCTGGGATAATTGTAAAGTCACACGTTTCTCGGTGTTACCCTATCACGACAAAATCTCCACGAGTGGATTGGTTACCTATGATTATGACTAAAGGTGAAGGATAACGAAAGAGTTAAACTAGTATTTGCTAGGCAAGGTTGTGATCTTTTTAAAAACATAGCTTTTCATTAGTGAAACAAGGAAAATATGTTCCTAATTACATTCCGTGCGGTTTGCTTGGATTGACAGTCCCACGGACAAAGGAGAGGACGAAACGCTCTTTTCGACCGGCGTTTGCAGCCAGAGCTCGCGCACCCCCCCCCGTGGGCGGGGCCACTGAAGCCTCCCCGGACCCAAAGGACGGGGCGGAGTCGAGGGCGGGTCTAGGCCTCCAGGGGCGGGGCCTCAGCGGGCGAGGGGCAGGCTGGGAAGCGGCGCCATATTGGCGTCGGCCGCGCTGTATTGTCATAAATAGAGCCGGTTTTGTGGTGTTTTCACTACTCGGTTGGATGCCTCGGCCGTAGTAAGTGAGAAAGTGAGCGAGCAAGAGAGCTACAAGCGACTGGAGGAAAGCCGACAGGGGGAGAAGGGAAGAGCAAGAACTTGACTCCAGAGAGAAAGATACTCGCCGGTGAGGGAGACGCAGGAAGCGATGAAAGAGATGTCTGCGTAAGTGGTGGGGGACGGCGGTTGGGGGCGAAGCGGAGAGGGGTGGGTTGGGGTGGTCGGCCCAGGACCTGCTGTCCGTTCCCTGCTCCTCGCGCCCTGCCCGGAGCTCGCCCAAGTGGTCTTCTTCCCCGCTCCTGGCCGGTCGGCAAGGGCAACTCCTCTACACCCGGCGGCTCACCTGGCCACCCCTGACAGACTTGGGGACTCCTGGAGCTCCCATTTGCCCTCGCCTGTCCCTCCTCAGAGGACGCCCCCAGACAAGGGAGCGGCGGGAGAGACGCGGGTGTCCATGGGGAGAAATTGTCGGTCACTCTCCTGCCCCTAGCACTGTCTGAGCCCGTTTCTGCTCCTGTCTGCATTGGCGCAAATACCATCCCCCTATCTCCCCCTCCTTCCTCCCCACCGGCTGGCTCCTGGTCTTCAGAAGTGAATGACCTATCCCAGCCCATGCGTTTCTTTTTAATAAAAGCTATGATCTTTTCGCCCTCCTCCGGCTTTCCCCACCGACCCACACTATATCTACCGGTCTATACCTCCTGCTCACGCTTTGATAAGTCAGAAACGGTTTCCGCGCTTGGCAAGATTCTGTTGTAGCTTTTAACATTTTGGTTTATTAGGAAATAATTTAAACAGAAAAATGCAGAGAATAACATAACCATCATTTGTGTAGTCACCATCCTTCTCTCCCAAAGCACAGAATTCTTTATGTGTGTGGGGTGTGTGTGTACATACATATCTTTATTTAAAAGAAATCAAGCATTACAGATATGTCTTAAGGAATCTCTTACCTCCTCCTATTCCATTCACCTCTCTCCCCAGAGTTCCACACATTCCTGAACTTGATGTTTATTGCTGCATTTTTTAAAATGCTATTACAACATATGTAAGTGTCCATAATAACGGGCATTGTTTTGTTTTTAAGCTTGTTATAGCTAATATCATACTTGTCATTTTGCAACTTCTTCAGTGCAACATAGTATCTTTGAACTTTGTCCATTTTAATATTTTCATCTCTCATTAATTCATATTAACGACTGTATTGTATTCCATTATAGGGATACACTCTAGTCCTTTTCCTGTTAGTGACTATTTGAGGTTGTTTCTAAGTGTTTACCTTTAATGTTACAGTGTGGCTGTGAACATTCTTGTACATGTTTCCCTGTACACTTGTACTAGAATTTCTCTTGGGTGTTTACTTATAAGTGCAATTGATGAGTTGAAGGGAAGGCGGGATTCTTTTGCTTGGCTTTACCCTCTACCCCCCTCCAGATGAGGGAGGTTCAGAATTTTAGTGCTAGTGTAGGGTAGGAAGCTTGTTAGCCAGCTTTTTCAGCATACAGATGAGAAAGGGGGACCCAAGATCATAGTGTCAGAAGAGGTATTTGTTAAAGGGAGAATGGAGTGGAGGAAAGATCTTGGGTTTTGGAGTTCAGTTTCTGGCTCTTCCTGTCCCTTGGATTTTGGGTACTTACCTGTAAAATAGCACTTATAATCAGTCTGTCCCGTCCATCTACCATAGATATTTAAACACACACAAATAATATCAAAATAGCTCTCTTAGAGGTAAAAAACTAAATCTTTAAAAAGAAGTTACTTGAAACAGCTAATTGAAATTTTGTTTGTTCCACAAGAATAGTAATACCAGAAAGAAATTAAAGTTGCTAGTATTGCTTTCCCTTTGTCTCTTTGAATTATTTCAGAGGATACATAGGCTATTTTATCTTGCATTTGATTCTCCCTCTTTACTTAATAAAATCTTTAGCTAAAGAGCATGCCTTCCAGTAAGAACGTAGTAGCAATAAGGGTTTTGACTGGTTAAAATTCAAGAAAACAATCACCACTGTATTTTCATGTGTTACTGTTACAGAGCTGAGACTCTTCTTTTGTTTTGAGATTACATTCTTACTGTTGTTATTAATGGTCCTGAACATTGAATGGTGAAGATAGGTGGTAGGGGTAGTTGGTTATTGTGTATGTTTATTTTTACTTTACTTCCTTAGCAAAATAAAAAGTTTTACCAACCCATGTTGGTCCCAAAATTTATTTTGAAATTATTGAAATCCAAACTCAGAAATTAGATTGTACTTTATTCAAGACTATAAATTCCTGATAGCTAGAATCTTTTGGAGGTTGGCTTGTATTGTGCCGATAAAAGTGTAAAGAATTGGTAGTTAGTTATTTAGTTTGAGTACCAATCTAAGTGAAGAGAATAATTAACTAGAGTCACAAAATGTTAGGACTATAAATTCTGATTTGAGCAAAGGATGTTAATGTAAGTTTCTCAAGGACAAATCTAGTCATGATTTCTTTTTAAAAGCCAGGGTATTTCACAAGGACCTTCTAATGGGATGTTTTGTTTCTTTCCTGAGGGGGAAAGTACGTTGTTCTTACTCAGAGCTTTCTTTCAAGTGGCTGACTGCTTTTCAAAGATTGAATATAGATGGTACTTGACTTAAGTCCACAGGGTGTAGTGGAGGTGGCCCTGGCCCAGCTGCCATTCAGGCTTTTTTGCATTTGAGCTAAGTGGTGCTGGCACAGTTGTCCTGATGCCAACACATGCTGCTTTTGGCTTGAAAAGACATCCTAACCATGAAAGCTGAAGGCAGTATGAATAGCCCTTCATCAAAATAAACACAAAATACCCTTTTCCCCTAAAAAGAAATTGCCTGCCCCAATGTTAATACTAAGTACACTTTTAAGGTAGCTAAATTAATGAGTGGATTGAGAGATTAAATATATCAGTATGATATGATACTTTAAATTTTTTCTGCTGTTTCATTTTTCTTGAACAGAAACACCATGCTGGACAGCCAGCGTCAACAGAAGCATTATGGAATCACTTCTCCAATTAGTTTGGCGTGTCCTAAAGAAATTGATCATATTTACACACAGAAATTAATTGATGCCATGAAACCATTTGGAGTGTTTGAAGATGAGGAAGAATTGAACCACAGGTATGTCATTTAAAAATGCAGAATATTTTATAGTATGTTATTTAATCATTAATTTTACAAATATAAAGTACCTTCCATGCCCCTGCCTAGGGATACAAAAAAATGACAAAATAAAGAGAAATTTTGACCTTCCTAGAGCTTATATTTTAGGTGGAGGTTAGGGGAAGAGACTAACAATTAGCCAGATAAATAAAATAAATACAGTGTTACAGATGACAAATTCTGCTGAGAATAATGGAGCTGGAAGTGGAGGTTATCTGGAAGGCCTTATTGACATTTAAGAGAAAATTTCAAAGTAGGAGCAGGAACTATGTAGATATTTGAGGGAAGAGCATTCTAGGCAGAAGGTTTGAGGTGGGAGTGTACCTGCTATAAAGAATTACATAGTAAGATAACCCGGGTGTCCAGAAGAGTGAGTAAGTGGGTGAATGTGGGCTTAAAGTTAACTTGAGGTGGGAAGTTGCTTGGACCTTGTAAGTCACTATAAAAGTTTTGACTTTTACTCCGAGTGAAATTGGAAGCCATTAGGTTTTTGAGCACAAGATTGACTGACTTGGTTGATTTACTCATGTTTTAATACAATCACTCTGGCTGCTATATTGAGAATAGCCTGAAGAGGGATCAAGGGCACAAGTCAGGAGACTGGTTAGGAGGCTATTATAAGAACCCAGGGAGGAAAGGATGGGAGTTTGAACTAAGGAGGATGTTAGTGGAGGTGATAAGAAGTAGAATTTTATGTATATTTTAAAGGGAGGGTTGTCTAATGATTGGAATGTGTGTGAGAGAGGTTAAGGATGAAGCCAAGGCTTTGGGTCTTAGCACCTTAAAGGATGGGATTCCATTATCTGGAGAAGGCTGAGGAAGAAGCAAGTTTGGACATCTCAGGAATTCGGTTTTTCATATTATCCTTGAGATGTCTAAACTCTACTTTCCTTCTCTCTTCTTTTTTTTTTTTTAATGTGGATTTAGATATGCTAGAGGTTGAAAGTTTGGTTTAATATCAAACTGCTGTTATTGAGTAATATTATTTCATAAAAATTAGTCAGTATTTGGGAACCTGAGTAGCTCAGTCAGTTAAGTGTCTGTCTTCGGCTCAGGTCATGATCCCAGGGTCCAGGGATCCAGTCCCGCATCAGACTTTGCTCAGTTGGGAGTCTACCTCTCCCTCCCCCATTCATGCTTTTTCTCTCTCTCTCTCAAATAAATAAAATCTTTTTTAAAAAATTAGTCAATATTTGATTTGTCTGTTTTTATTATCCAAAGATCTGTGACTTAAATAAGAGAATACTGACCTCTATTACCACATTGAATTGATTTTATTCCATAGTAAGGCCAAGAAAGTTGACAATTCAGTTGGCCTCTGCAGACTTATTGAAGGTAATTTTGATTTTTTTATTAGATTTCTTGAATTTTGAGAATAGCTCAAAGACCAAAATAATGTCATCACACGCGTCATTTCTTTAGCACTCCTGGGGACCTAAGAGTGCCAAAGAGATGTGCCATGTATCAACAGATGTGACAGCATTAGCCTATGTATAATGTGCTTTTATGCTAGCACCAGCATAAAGATTCTGCCTATATGTTTAACTACTTTGTTAAATACTATTTTTGGGTTTTCTTAGTTTTAATCTAAAGCCTTTTATTATTTATTATAGGCTCGTTGTTCTTGGTAAATTGAACAATTTAGTAAAAGAATGGATTTCTGATGTCAGTGAGAGTAAGGTAAGACTCTAAACTACACTGAATTCAGTTTCATTATGTCCTGATCATTAGTTGTAGTAATAAGATGCAGGAGTTGAGAATGATCTGAAATAGGCTTTTTGGTATACTTGGTAATGAATGGGTCTATACAGTTGAGTCTCTAAATAATGATAATGAGATAAGTAAATGAGAATTTACCCCAGTCTCTAGCTACAGTTCTACATAGATTTCCTGCTTGAATTACATGTAGTGTACCAAAATTTAAATATCAAGGGATTTTACTTTAAAAGCCAGATTTCAGACATCTTGTGAAATACCAGATCTGGCAACATTGGGCCTGTCTTTGTGCAAGGCAGGAAGAGGCTTGAATGGATTTGGGCTCCTGCCCTCCAGTGCCCACCAATGCCTGCTCTCTCTTACACAGCACCTGTCATTTATCAGTCAGTTTCTGTGTTTCTTATGGGTATGCTCCATTTCCATACCTGTCTGACCCCTGCGACATAGGAGTTTGCAAATCCTAATTTATAATTATGCAGCCTTTCCCCCCTCCAGTAGCTTAACTGTTTTTCTTCTAAAATAAAGTACATTTTTCTTACTTTCTTAGAGTATTTTGAATGCAATTGAATTTTCATATGTCTGGGCATCATCACTGAATATTATTTTACTGGCTGTACTAAATCAAAGTAGGATGTGTGCAGCTGGGTGATACTATTTGCCCTGTGTGACCCAAACTGTTATATTTTAAGTTTTGTTTGATTTTTATAATTTTTAGAGTTTTCCCATAACGGTTTGTTGAAAGTTAATATATCATAGCAGTCAGTGTGTCTCTTTGTAAATTCTTTCTGCTCTTTAATATCCCTGGATTTAGAAATTAGATAAACACCTGTTAGAATTCTTTCTTTTGCAGATTTTAGTATTTCTGTCTGTACCTGTGGTACAGGTTTAAATAAATGGTCTTTATGTTGTTTACTTTTGCTGCCCAACAGCTCTCTGACTCATCTCTGAACTCTCAGCAGGGTTATCAGTAGTTGAGATTTTCAGATAAGTTGAATTCTTGAGCAGGTGAAATGCTAGTCATGAGAAACAAAAAATTCATGTTTGTTTTTCTGCTACTGTGTGATCAGCTCCGTAAGAAAAAGACCTGTCTTGGTGACCTACGTAATCTCAGGACAGAGCTCAGGCATTAAATAAATGTTAAAGAAATCTGTTTTCCCTCTCTGATCAGCCCATAATTACTATGGATATGCAAACCAAATACTGAACTTGCTAAAATTATTTTAAAATCATACTTATAAGCTTTATGACTTACTGTGTGTGGTCTTTATGTCAACTATGGTGGTTGTGCCAAGGACTTTGCTTCCATCTCTCTTCTATAATGCATTTGAAGTAAATAAAGTATTATTTTTCACAAAGAGACTATATTAATTTGTTGAGAGATGTACCTAACTTTCTCCACATTTCTTCGTACTTAACAGAAAAATCTAGTAGCTTTCTGTTTCAAGGTCAAAAGGTGGTCTCTTTGTTTTTTATTTTTATTAAATTACTTTTTCTCCCATTTTACTCACATTAATACTTTAATCTGCAAAAAGCAATCACTGGTTTACATTTAATTTCTAGACATAAAAAGTTAAGACTTCGGGGCGCCTGGGTGGCTCAGTTGGTTAAGCGACTGCCTTTGGCTCAGGTCATGATCCCAGAGACTCAGGATCGAGCCCTGCATTGGGCTCCCTGCTCCGTGGGAAGCCTGCTTCTCCCTTTCTCACTCCCCCTGCTTGTGTTCCCTTTCTTGCTGTGTTTCTCTCTGTCAAATAAATAAAATCTTTAAAAAAAAAAAAAAGTTAAGACTTCACCATAATTTGGATTTATTTCCTTAAGCAAGGTGAATAAAATATCTCATTAAAAATCTTTTTAATTGATTTTGACATCTTCCACTGTATGGATAAAGTGATTTTTTTTTCATTTTCTGTCTCATCTATTCCTTTTATTTATGCATATTTTAGTTCAGAAAATATCAGAAGGATTTGAGTTAGATCAAAGATCATTTGGCTATTCCACATACAATTGGGATATTTAAGGTATAAACCATCTAGAACTCAAAACATCATTTTAGTTAAATACAGTGGTTTGTGTTGAAAATATTTTACTTTGGTATATCACTTTCTAATAAATCACGTAAGAATCTTGCTTTTCAAAGTAGGAAAGTAAACTAAGAAAGTAGGAAAGTAAACAAAAGGTCCTATCTTCTCTATCCTTTTGGTCCATGTTAATAAATTTACTGACTTCTTTCTAGCTCTAAAATCATGTGTGGTAGTCTTAAACGTTAATATTCATTAAACAGGGGAAGTAACAAACATAATATTCTGTTAATTAAGGGATAATATTCTTTGAAACTTGGGCTGGGAATTATAAAAAATAAGAGAAATAGTAGACAGTTCTCATTTTCAAGAAATTTAAATATAGTTCAAGAGGTGGGACATGTATTCAGGGGGAAAAGGTCAGTAATAAATGTAGTATAAGAGGTTAAACATAATAGTGGAAGAGTACGGAGGGAAAAGAGCTTCTTACGGAAGGGGGATCATCAGAGAAATTCTGAAAACTTCTTCATGAAGAAGGTGGAACTTGAACTTTGAAAAAACAGATGGTATTGAGATACCCAGAGAGGATGGGCAAGCATTTGAGGTGGGGAGAATGGCAAGTGCAGTGGAAAGGAGACTGGATTATGTAACATGTTGGCAGTTGGAACTTCGAAAGGGAAGATCAGGAAACAAGGCAGGAAAGATCCATAAGAGTATATTGTGGAAATTCTCAGAATCCAAGGATTCTTATCTCGGTAGTCAGAGAAGAATGTGTTAGCAATGTTTGATCAGAAGAGTTATATAATAGAGTAAGAACAAGTGAATTTTGTATAAAATGGAATAGGAGAAAATAAATAAGGTCAAGAAGGTAGCTTAAGATTCTATTAAAGCCTAGAATTAAGGGCATAGTAGTTGAATAGAAAGGAGGTGACATGTGAGGGATGTAAGGTAAGAATTGGTAAGCCAAGAAGAATACTGTCTATAGGTACAGGTATTAAGGAAAATAAGGAACAGAAAGAGAAATCAAAAGGGATACCTGGTTTATCATAGGAAGAATATTTTGTTTTAAGGATGCATATTGAAATACCTGATGGGAAGTTAGAATTGGTTCCAGAGAGAGGTAAAGAGTAGCCTCATAATTCTGGCACAATCTAAAAAATTTCATTAAAAGATGTTACATTACCTCTCATAAGGAGGTCATGTCAAGATGACCACTTTCTTGCAGAAAGGTTGCAGACATTCAATCAAGAAATTAAGCGTATTTGTCACAAAAACTAATGGGGAAGTGGAATGAGTTAAGTGTATGATACTATAGAGAACTGAAAGTGCATTAGTTTGGTAGTTAAAGAGTTCCTTGATAACTTCAGAATGATGGAGTCAAGGCAGGCAGTTGGAAGGGGACAAGTTGAGTCAAGTGATAAAAAATGTTTTTCTTAGGAGAGATGTGTGCCTGTGTAGTAGGCATGAATTTGTTTTGTATTCCCTCTGGGAATACTCTCATTACTTCAGGCTGCAGCCCAACGAGCTCTGAAATACTTTCAGAAATCTCAATTTCCCGGGGCGCCTGGGTGGCTCAGTTGGTTCAGCCACTGCCTTCAGCTCAGGTCGTGATCCTGGAATCCTGGGATCGAGTCCCATATCTGGCTCCCAGCTCCACAGGGAGTCTGCTTCTCCCTCTCTCTGACCTTCTCCCCTCTTATGCTCTCTCTCACTCATTCTCTCTCTCTCTCAATAAATAAATAAAATCTTAAAAAAAAAAAATCTCAATTTCCCAAAGAGACAAATATAGTGTATATATAGGTAGTATTTAGGCAATTTTTATGCTAAATAATTTCAACAATTGAATGCCATTTGTTTAACTTAATTTATTTTAATTTTAGAATCTCCCACCTTCTGTTGTGGCTACTGTTGGTGGTAAAATTTTCACGTTTGGCTCCTATAGGCTTGGAGTACACACCAAAGGTAACTGCTTTTCTGTGTTCTGATAAGAACTTTCAATAACAAGCTTTGTTTGTTATTCATAATTAGAAGTACAGAAGAAAAACCCATTATCTCACTACTCAGAGCTAATTGTTGTTAACATTTTCCTGTATTCATTTTACACATTTTCTTCTGTACATAATGTTTTTATATGTTTTAACAAAAATGTAATGCATACTTAATATAGTCTTAATTAGAAATACTTTGATCTGCAGGAGCTGACATTGATGCACTTTGTGTAGCTCCAAGACATGTGGAGAGATCTGATTTTTTTCAGTCTTTTTTTGAAAAATTGAAACATCAGGATGGCATTAGAAACTTAAGAGTAAGTATCCTTGGTATTTAATATTTTGAACTCATTAACAAAAGCTTGGGCTTATGATTGTTGAACTACTTCTTATGAAGTTGCTATATCTTTTTAAAATAACAAGGTTAAGAACATGGGCTTTATAGTTAATACAGACGTGGATTTTTATCTAGAATCTATCACATATTAGCTCTTAGATTTTGTTACCTATTTTCTTTGAGCCTAGTTTCCTCAAAGCTGTAAGGTGGAGATGTAGTGATAAATTTTTTAAAGGTTTTTCTGAGGATCAATGAGATAATTGACATAAACATTGACTATAATGTTTGATAAGTGGTTGATGCATATCAAATGATAACTGTTAGTATAAGATTCAGTCGCTCTCTTTGTGCGTATCTACCTATTCAATGAAATTTCAGCACCAGTGATTAGTCAGATACTATCCTTAGTCCCACAAATACAGTAGTGAATAAGACATAGTTTATGGGAGGGAGGGATTAGGGGGACTAAATAAGACATAGTGTATGGGAGGGAGGGATTAGGGGAACTGAACAAACACAGCTTTAATGCAGTCTAAAGTGCTAGGGTAAGTTGAAAGGATCTGCATTATTTGGGCATTTGGGAATGGGGAAAGAGGTTAAGAATTGGTTAGGTTGAAGGATTAAGGAGAGCTCAGAAAGATGACATTTCTACTAAATCCAAATTACATTAATTGTATTTTTTTAATAGATTAGTCATGAGCTCTGATTGTATTTTAATTTCCAGCACTAGTGTTCTTTGTAAATAATCAGTTTTCAGTTTAATCTCAGCAAATAGTAAGTACCCAGATGATAGCAGTTCTGCCTGCCAGGTTTTGATGAATATTTTTAGGAGGATAATAGATTACTCTCGTGATATTTTCTGTATCTGAAATAACACAGTCACAGAGAAGAAGCACTTACTTATTGGAATGTGAGACCAAGAACATTTTCACTTTTTAGCAAAGGTGTTCACATCATTGGCCATTAAGAAGGATAGAGAAAGGATTACTCCTTTAAAGTGTTATTTATGTGTTCTAATTGTTGTCCTCTTTTGTAGGCTGTAGAAGATGCCTTTGTACCAGTTATAAAATTTGAATTTGATGGAATTGAAGTAAGTGTTTAATATTTTTTCTGACTTTGCAACTGAATTAATACATAAGGCTTCTTTTTTAAAATCAGACCAGCAAAGACACATATTTTAAAGAATCAAATAGTTTTTAAATAGTGTCTCAGCTTTCTCTCCTCTGTTGACTTCTCACTGTGGAAAATGAACCAACTTCCATCCCTACCCCATGATTTTTATATACACGTTTCTTGTTTCTGTAATCTAAAATAATTGTGTTATAATTTTGAATGGAGCAATATTCAGTGTTTACATCATTATGATCTTGTAAATAATGTTCAAAACTGAGCACAAAGTATACTAGATTATCATTCTTTATGACATTTTGTTTCTTGGGAGTTAATAATTATTTTGCTTTTTGTTTGCTTGGTTTTTATACTTAACACTAATTCAAAGTCAGTCTCTGCTAGCTGTCTGAATCTCCTCTGAATAGATTTAGAGTTCTCAGGTGTTCCGTCATTACCATCTTAAAAAATTATGAGTCTTTTCACATGTTGGATTCCACAGCAGTTATTCTCCATGAAGGAGAAACAGCTGGCATCCTGGATCTTTCTTTACTATTATCCTGGGATTTCTTTTCGCTTCTCTCTAGAGTTCTCTTCTTTTTTGACTTACTGTCATTTTAGTGGCACTCATCCACTAGTTTCTTGTGAAAGAGCGCATATTTTTGAGATGCTGCGTGTTTAAAAATTTGTTCATACACCAAAATAATAGTCTGGCTGAGTATAGAGTTCTAGTTGGGAAATAAATAAAATATCTCAGAATTTTGAAGACTTTGCTTCATTGTCTTCTACTTTTCATGCTGAGTTGAAAAGTGTGATGCCATATTGATTTCTCATCCTTTGTGACCTGTTTTGTCTCTTTGGACATTTAAGGTGGTCTTTTATTCCTGCGCTTCATAGTTGTAAAATTCATGGTAGTGTACTTTGGTATGTGTCTTTAAACCAGATATGCTAGGCACTCAGTAGCCCTCTTCCGTTTTGGAAATTCCTGTCCTTTCATTCTTGGAAATTGTATGGAATTCTGTTGGATTTCCTATCTTTGTTTTCTCTCTTTTTTTCTGTATATTGGACCACATCTTTATATTTCTGCTTTGGGGGGTTTTCTCATCTTCCAAGCTTCTGTTGTTTTCCATTTCTCCTGTCATATTTTTAATTTCTAAGAATAACTTCTTTATTTTTCAAAGTGTTCCTTTCTATTTATGTATATATTTACAGCCACCTATCCTTCTTTCCTGGATACAATATTTTTTATCTCTACTTTCTTAAATCTGCTATCTCTGTTACCACTTACCCATCTGCTTCCATGGTTTTTGATGTTGTCTCCTTTTATTCCCTTCATCCTAGTGGGTTATGCCTTTAAAAACAAAACGAAATAAAAGATAAAATGAGCTTTTACTTGTATTTTAGTGGGGTTTCAAGAGGGAGTGAATGTAAATGTGTGTTGGATCTGCCATCTTTAGAAATTCATTCATAAGATTTTGATGTTCTTTTTAATGCTTGACATAGATGCTAAAATTAAAATGTTTTCCCTTAATTTGCAAATTTAATTACCCTTACAAAACTTTGCAGTGATTTTCCCATGTGAGATTGCCTACATAAGCTTTTTGAAGTTTTGGTAGAACTTCCCAAACTAATAATTAGAACTTTATAGTTTTGAGGTTGGAGTGGGTGGGGGAGGGGAGAATGGACTAGAAGGAGAAAAAGTAATATTTTTCTCTTTTTTGCATCTTTCCAAAGATTGATCTAGTCTTTGCAAGACTGGCAATTCAAACCATATCAGATAATTTAGATCTAAGAGACGACTCTCGACTGAGAAGCCTTGATATAAGGTGTATTCGCAGCCTAAATGGTAAGCTTCTAAAAAGAAATCTCAGATATCTGCTTGAAAACAATTAGACAAAGAGATCTTTTTTGCAAAACTATTTAATGGGCTTTTTAAGGGATTGGATTAATTCAGTTAAAAATGATGTGACTTTATATAGGTAATCTGACCACATTTAGGCATTTTAAAAGACATTTATTTGAAACGTTTTTATGTTTGTAATAATGGTGCGCAGACTTAATGATCTCAGGACCCCTTTGCGCCCTAAAAATTGAGAACCCCAAAGATCTTCCATTTATGTGAGTTTTACCTGTCAATTATACCATATTAGAAATAAAAACAAAATTTTAAAGCATTTTTTTCTAAATAGTACATTCATTTTAAGTGAACATAAAGGTGTTTGTGTGAGACTGGATTGTTTTTGGTGGGGGTTTTTTTGGCATATTTTCAAATCTCTGACTTAATGGAAGATAGCTAGATTCTCATATTAATTCATTGCAATGTTTTGATTGAAGCCCAGGAAGAATCTGACTAAGTCTTAAAGATACATAATTGGAAAAGGGAGGAGAATTTTAATAGCCTTCTCGGAAAATTGTGGATATTCTTTGATAATACAACAAAACTTGACCAGTGACAATGTCTTTTTCCTTTTCAACAGCTTTATTGGGGTATAATTACATGTCATAAAATTTGTTCTTTTTAGGTGTACAGTTCTGTAGTCTTTACTATATTCACAGAGTTGTACACCACAATCCAATTTTAGAACATTTTCATCGTCTTCAAAAGATCCCTCTTACACATTTACAGTCATTCTCCTTTCCAACCCCAAGTCCTAGGCAACCACTGTTCTACTTTGTGTCTATAGATTTGCCTTTTCTGGACATTTCATTTAAATGGGATCATGCAATATGTGGTATTTTGTGTTGGGCTTCTTTCACTTAACATAGTGTTTGTGAGGTTTGTCCATGTTTGTAGCATATAACAGAATATGTTTGTTCCTTTATATTGGGGAGTTAAAGTTTTTTAAAGGTTACTTTGAATATTGACTCTAAAACCACATCAGTTAACTTTTTATATACTCTTACATTAAAATCTATGGGTCTTTCTTGTTCTTTGAATGGATCTTTTACCCATACATGGTTTTGTACTATCATGCTTTGGTCATTGGAAATTACTGATTCACAAAGTTATTTGGATCTTCAAAATGTTAACACACATTTCATTATAAAATATCCAGAAAAGTCACATTCATTAATATCACTACCAGTCTCATCAGAAAAGTCTTTAAATGTTGGAAAGCTGTCAGGCTCACAGTAGCAGATACTGGTTGTCCAAAATTCTAATTTTTACTCAAAAGCTCAAATTTTATTTTTGGTAACAAATTTTGTCATTTGTTTTCCTTGAAGAGAGGGGCTCACTTTTTGTTCATTTTTTAGGATTCGTCTAAGTAAAACTGGTGTTCCTTGGAAAAAAACAGGTTATTCAGCTTTCTTTAAACTTGCTCAAACAGTGGATGGGTTCCTTTCCTGTTTTCTAACTTGAAATGCTTGGTGGTGAAAATAATTATTTACTGGTACAGTTTGTTGTTAAAGCTTTGGTACTAGTCATTTTAACCTACCATTGCTTTTGCACCACTGGTGCAAATGCTAACACAGTAAAGAGGCAAAACTTTATAGGTTTGACAAACTTAAAAAAAAAAAAAAAAAGGGCTCACCTAGCATTCCCAAGGGTCCAGGACTGCACTTTGCGAGCAAAACGCTGGTTTATAGCGCCTTTGCATTTTTATTGTGCTCTCAGAGTACAATAGTAATCACAGTATTTGTGAAATGTGTATGTTAAAGCAATAACAGTTTTATAAGTTGGGGACATTTGATTAACAATAAAGACAAATGATGAAAAAGCTAAACATACTCAAATCTATCTCTTATTTTAATATTGAGTTACATTACCCATGTACTTTTTAATTCTTTAAAAGCAAAGTAATTTCTCATATATGTGCTAAATTTCAAATACGTAGAGAAAATAAGCCCACATTTTATTATCTTTGATAGTTTTAGCATTTAAGTGTCTGAATTAACTATATTTTGTTACATAATGAAAAATGAATGTTCTATCTTTTTCAGGATGTAGAGTCACTGATGAAATTTTACATTTAGTGCCAAATAAAGAAACTTTTAGACTGACCCTAAGAGCAGTCAAATTATGGGCAAAACGTAAGTATCCCACATTTTTTAAGCTTGCATTATAAAATTAGAATTTTCAGTTGCTAATGATAGAACTATGTATGGAAACTCCTGAGCCTTTTGATATTGTTGGGATTGAGGTCCAGTATCTTTTGGAGAATCCTGTTTTGTTTTTCACATACAGTTGTTATGGTGCTCTGATGTGTGACTCTACCTCCTTGTTCCTTAGTTGAAAACTAAAACCTCCTGACTTTCCATCTCAGGTTTTAGCCAAGCAGTCAGAATGAGTTAGAACTGGAAGAGTGAAACCCTCACTGTTCTTCACGTTCTCTGTGGGCAGGACCATCTTATTCATCTTTGTCTTCCCATTACCAGTAGCGTGTAGTTTGTAGTAGGTATTCAATAAATTTATTAAGTGAAGAACCCACAGTGATAATTCCCACTTATTTTTATTTTTACCTTATTATTACACTTTTCTAATAAAGCCTGGAACTAATTTATATATATACATAGGATATGGTTCATAAAAGGCCCAATCCTGAGCCGGCATAACACATTTTCTATTATTTGTAACTACATTTAAGTACTGCTCTACTCTGGCCCCAGATTTTACATAGTCTAAAACTGCAGTCTCTAATAAAATTTTGTGATGATAGAAATACTTCATATCTGTGCTATCCAAAAAGTAACCATGTGGCTATTGAGCACTTGAAATGTGCAGTCAAGGAACTGAATTTTAAAATTAAATTATAATTTAAAGTAAACAGTATCTTAGAGAAGTAAAAGCATATGTCCACACAAAAATTTGTACACAGATAGGGTGTCTGGGTGGCTTAGGTGCTTAGGCATCTGACTTTTTTGATTTTGGCCTAGGTCATGATCTCTGGGTTCTGGAATCAGGCCCTGCTGTAGCTCCACACTCAGGGGGAATCTGCTTCTCTCCCTGTCCTTATGCCCCACCCCCACTTGCACACACACACACTCTTAAATCTTAAAAAAAAAAAAATTGTGCACAGATATAGCATTCTCATAATTCAAAAAATAGATTCAAATTCAAAGATTTTATTTTTTTCATTTATTTGACAGAGAGATCACAAATAGGCAGAGAGGCAGACAGAGAAAGAGGGGGAAGCAGGCTCCCTGCTGAACAGAGAGCCAGATGTGGGACACTACCCCAGGACCTGAGATCATGACCTGAGCCGAAGGCAAAGGCTTAAGAGCTACCCAGGCATCCCGGCAACCTTGTATTCATAAACTGATGAATAGATAAACAAAAAATCATATATCCATAATATGGAATATTACTTGGCAATAAAAAGGACTGAAATAAATTTCATTTATATGACATGTCCAGAATAGACAAATCTATAAAGATAGAAAGAAGAATAGTCCTTGCCTAGGTCTGGGAGGATTGGGAACAATTAGGAGGGGAGTGACTGTTAGTGGTTTCTCTTTGAGGTGATGAAAGTGTTCCAGAATTATGGTGGTGGTTACACAACTCTGTGAATATACTAAAAAGCATTAATTTTTTTTTTTTTTAAGATTTTATTTATTTGACAGAGAGAAACACAGCCAGGGAGGGAACACAAGCAGGGGGAGTGAGAGAGGGAGAAGCAGGCTTCCTGCCGAGCAGGGAGCCCGATGTGGGACTCGATCCCGGGTCTCCGGGATCATGACCTGAGCCGAAGGCAGTCGCTTAACCAACTGAGCCACCCAGGCGCCCCAAAAGCATTAATTTTTAACATTTTACATGGATGAATCCTATGTTATATGAATGATATCTCCATAAAGCTGTTACAGAAAAAAAGCTACATGTGACTTGTGGCTACCATATTGAAAGTACATGCCTAAAAAGACCTGTAGCAAGTAGGATTTGTCCTTCGGCTCAGTTACCTTGTATAGTCAGGATAAAGTAATTTGCAAGAAAGGGATATCAAAATTTTACTTCTCTTACAGATAAAATTAAATACCATGTCTTGTCAATTCTTAGGTGCATATTTTACATATTTAACTTATCTGAAATTGACATTTTGTATCTTTTTTTTTTTTTGCTTAGTGGGACATAAAATAATGTTTTATTATGTAATTGAGGACCTAATAGGTTTGATGAAATATGGTAATACTTTTTTATAGATTGCTGTAAGAAACAATTTAAGAGAAATGAATAATATTATCAATGGTGTATTGTACTTTATGAAGAAAGATCCAAATTCTGCAAAATACTGAAGTTAGTCCAGCTTTACCCTTGATTATAAAGTGCCATGAATATGATTACTAATGAAATATATCTTTCTTCCCTCCTTTCATTTCTTTCTCAACCATCACTATTGAAAAGGGGGAAATTCCAGTGTTCTCTTCCAGTAGAGCCCAGTTGGGCAGTCAGAACTGAGGCAGGGAACTGAGGTATCTGTTCTGGCAAAGTAGGGGGATAAGATGCAGGTTATGGTTTACTACTAAAATTGTGGGCCTAGCATGAAGGTCTGCTTATTGATTGTATAATCTTATTTCCAGAGGGGAAATGATAACTAAGCACAACAGTCTTAGGAACTAAGTTATCCTATTCCTTGTAGTTGAATGCCATGGATAGTAGACCCTAACAATAATTAACAAATATATTAATTTTCTAGGGCGTGGTATTTATTCCAACATGCTGGGATTCCTTGGTGGTGTCTCCTGGGCAATGCTAGTTGCAAGAACTTGCCAATTATATCCAAATGCAGCAGCTTCTACTCTAGTTCATAAGTTCTTTTTAGTTTTTTCCAAGTGGTAAGTATTCATATGCATACTTTATTTACTAGTTTCTGCCTTTATGTAAATTTGTTCGGCAATTTAAGAGATATGCATAGACTTTTTCTGTTGTCTAACTTAAGTTAAAAGTTTAAAAACATCAAATTTGAGACAATGATGAGACACCACATGGCGCTTTCCTCTGAGGTTGGGGGAGGTCTGTAAATACAGGCTTTTAGCTTGAGAGTGGTCACAATAGATTTGGCTCTAATTACTAGTTACATATAGATTAATGTCTCATATGTAAAATGGAGGTGATAATCATAGCTACTATGTGGATTACTATTACTAATACCATTAGTATTTTCAGTAAAGTTAATCCTCATTGCTATTAAATTATCAAGAGTTAAATCCTTGAAAGCATATGGAAGGGGAAAACTCCATTGTTGTGTTTTGTTTTGTTTTGTTTTGTTAATTTTATTTATTTATTTGACAGAGAGAAACACAGCTAGAGAGGGAACCCAAGGAGTGGGGAGTAAGAGGGAGAAGCAGGCTTCCTGCTAAGCAGGGAGCCCCATGCAGGGCTCAATCCCAGGACTGTGGGATCATGACCTGAGCCAAAGGCAGACACTTAATTACTGAGCCACCCAGGCGCCCTCCCCTTTTTTTAAAATTAATTTATTTTAGAGAGTGGGGAGTGAGCAGAGGGAGAGAAAGCATCTTAAACAGAGTCCATGCCGAGCACAGAGCCTGACATGGGGTTCAATCTCATGACTCAGATCGTGACATGAGCCAAATCAAGAATTAGACACTTAACTGATTGAGGCACCGAGGTGCCCCTGGAAAATTCAGGTTTAAATTAGCTACAGCTTAATGAGCTAAACAGTATTTGCCCTTCAGAAGACACGTTTAAAATAAGCAACTTTTTCTTTTGTATGCTTCCTTCCCTTGCCCATTTGTTTTTTTCCATACCAAATGCCCATCCACAATGTTTGCTCTGTGAAAGTTGAGAGTCTGATGATTTTAACATTTCATATAGTTCCTAAAGTGAGGTCCTATGTGAATTAATTTGCCTTATTCATGTTAGGGAATGGCCAAATCCTGTGCTGCTGAAACAACCAGAAGAGAGCAATTTGAATTTGCCTGTTTGGGATCCTCGGGTATGTGACTTATTATTGAACTTAAACCTTTTAGGAAAAGGACAATTCTTTAAATGCATTCTAAAAATAATTCTTCTTATTCCTGCTGATATTCCTTCTGCATAGCTATAGTTTTTTCCTTCTGTCTGCTATGTTTTTGGTGCAGATGATTTGTATCTCAAATTCTGATCCAAATGTTATGTCATTAAAAATCACCCATATAACAATAGATGAGTGGGTGTATCAACCAAAAAGTTGTAATCCATTGTTAAAAACTTGTGAGTAGTTATTACTAGTAAAGTGCTAAAGTATATAAAAGATTTACTTTGCAGTGCAATTTAAAGCAGCCTCATGGTTCTAAGCTAGTGTATCTCTCACCTTGCATTTTAATTTGTTTTTAGAGTGAGTGCTCATTCCTCTACGTTACCTATAGGAAGTTACCCATGAGTGGGTGCAGAAAGAAGATTAAGAACTATTCGATTAATAATGCTGTTTGCAGCTATGATACTATATTTTCTTGGTTTTAAAAGACCATTGTTTATAAGATGCACTATCAGTTTAACAGCTTTTCAGAGGAAAAGTAAACTTTTACTGAGTTGTCTTTGAATATCAGGCATATCTGACTTCAGAAATAAATGTAGTTGGGGAAGGAAAATGTACTTCTTAAAACTGGGGAAATGTAGTATTAAATTTATATTTCATATTCTTCAGACTTTTGGGGAAATGAAGTGAGGACAACTGAAATAGAATAGATCAATTATTCTGCTTCTAATTTCACAGGTAAATCCATCAGATAGGTATCATCTCATGCCCATAATCACCCCTGCCTACCCACAGCAGAATTCTACGTATAATGTGTCCACCTCAACTCGAACAGTAATGGTAGAAGAATTTAAACAAGGTAAACCTCTTGACCCTTTCCCACGAGTTTTTGATTTATAACAGTTTTATTCTAAAGTGCAATTATGCCTGTTATTTCTAAAAATTCTTTCAAATATGTATTCTTTCAGTACAATATTAAGTCCAAAATGAAGCCAGCCCAGTCTGTTTGAAATTGATTTTTGTGTTCTGAGAAATTTACTTTTTTTTTTTTTTTTTTTTACTCAAGAGTTTGGCAGAGTTAGAGGATTTAGGGTAGAGTGGTATAGGAGCTGATATTAAAATAGCCAGTTTTCAAAATCAATCTCTCTCTCATTTTTAATTTAGGTCTTGCAGTCACAGATGAAATCCTTCAGGGGAAATCAGACTGGTCCAAACTACTTGAGCCACCAAATTTTTTTCAGAAGTATAGGTATTTAAAATTTTACATTTTCTGTGTGTGTGTTTAAAGAATGTTAACCTTACAAAGTTAATATATGATGGGTGACTTTTGTCACTTACATTTTAAGTGACCTAGAGAATAGTTTAGCAGAAATCCTAAATGTTGAGAGAGTTTGTATATTCTAGTAGTGTCTAACCCAGTATTAGTGGTTTTTGTCTTTAGTGAATTGTTTTTAATTTAAGGTCTAGAATTAATTTTGTGAAAATCAGAGCATGTTCTAATTTTCATAAGCTAGGTACCTGCAATTAGTTCTTTTGTTCAGTGGGAGGAAGAAAGAAAAAGTAATGATGGAAAAGCAAACCCTAACAATATTTTTGGCTTTTTCCCCCCTGATTGTTGCTAAAAATTCTTCATAGACATTATATAGTATTGACCGCCAGTGCATCAACAGAAGAAAACCATCTAGAGTGGTAAGACTGATATTCAAGTTGTGTACTTTGTAGTGATAACATTTTTATGATGTTTTACCATTTTCAAAGCATTTTGTCCTTAAAATTATTAAATCATATTGGCAACTGTTGTATATGACTATGCAGCATCAATGTTTAAGAAATGCTATCAAATTAATGTTTCAGATTTAGAAGTAACAAAATAAGGGTATATGTATAGTCTTTGCTTTTTGCCACTTCTCAGTTAGATTTAAGCAAAATTGTGAGGCACTTTGAATGATTCTGTTACCTAGCCTCCTACTGAGTTTTCCATCCTTGCTATCACGTTTCCCCATCAAAACTAGAAGGAAAAGACATTTTTTATATTCTTTTAATTTAGGAGATTAGTGGCATGAAAGCTTCTGTCAGCAGGTAAGAGAGGCATTTTTGGTCAAGGAGCAGTGCATTTTTTCTAGTAAATCCAAATTCATTCCCTCTGCCTCCAGTGTACTGACATGCCTAACTCTGTCAGATAGAAGCTATTAGGCCACCAGAAGTGGTTGTGCTTTCTTCAGGTCTGACCTCTGGGAAGGGAAAACATGATACTGTCTTATTTTTGCTTGTAAAGTTTAGTACTTATTTTATTGGTAATTAAAGAGACACTGAAAAGAATCCTGTCACCAAAAAAGATTATTTCGTTTGTAGGGGCGCCTGGGTGGTTTAGTTGGTTAAGCATCTGTCTCTTGGTTTTGGCTCAGGTCATGATCTCAGAGTCCTGAGATCAAGCCCGTGGTTGGGCTCCATGGTTAGTATGGAGTCTGCTTATTCCTCTCCCTCTGCTTCTCTCCCACTGGAATACAGGCACTTTGCTCTCACTCTCAATAAATAAATAAAATCTTAAAAAAAAAAAACCACCTCATTTGTCTAGATTGGAAATTGTGAAACTATGGTCTGGGCCAAATCTAGTTTGCTACATGTTTTTAAAAATAAAGTTTTATTGAGGGGGCATCTGGCTGGCTCAGTCCAATGAGCATGTGACTCTTACTTGGGGCTGTGAGTTCGAACCCCACATTAGGTATAGAGATTACTAAAAAAATAAATGAACTTTAAAATTTTTAAATAAAGAATAAAAATAATTTTAAAAATTCTTTAAAGTTTTCTTGAAATACAGCCATGCTCACTCATTTATATATTGTCTGGCCTCTTTCCTACTATATGGCAGAGTTGAATAGTTGCAACGAAACTGGCCCACAAAGCCCAAAATGCTGTCTGGCCCTTGATAGAAAATGTTTGCCAACCTCTCATTTAGATAACATGGAGCAGTAACCCAGTGTTCCATATATGTGCTGTTGAAGCTCAGACAATTATGATGTGTAAGCTTTTTCAAGTGTTTGAATAATGTAAAAATATCCTTGTTATTCTAATTAATGAAATCATTGTAAGTTAATATAATCGCTGACAGTAGTCATATTTCTTAGGTAGAAAACAAGGCTGCAGAAACCTGGTGAAACTTTTCATGTTTTAGTAGTATCTGATCTGATTTTACTGAAACTCCTTTATAAATGCAATATCTAGTACCAATTTTATGAAAATATGAGCATGTTTATTTCATGAATCAGGCCCTAGTTATTAGTGCTTTTTTTCCCCCACGTTATTTAAACATATCTTAGCCTTAGCATAAAAACATAAGATTTGAAAGTGAAAAAGTATTTAGAAGCAAATTAGTAAACAGTTTTGTTCATGCTCAAATCATGACTGTTTTATGGTCTTAGTAGGCAGGATAGTTTAGATCAGGAATTCACTAACCAGAGCAGTTCTTTAAAAGGGGAAGAGGGAAATAAATTGACGAAGTAAGTTGTTGTTTACTTAAACGGTATTTTAAACAGTCCCTAATGGACTAAATTTTTTAAATGAACAAGTAAAACATCATAGCTAATAAGCTTTTTGGGTTACTTAGATGTAGTTTCCAAATTTAAATGGGAAAATTTTGTTCACTGTTCTATTTCAGGGTTGGATTAGTAGAATCTAAAATTCGTGTGCTTGTTGGAAACTTGGAACGAAATGAATTTATTACCCTTGCCCATGTCAATCCCCAGTCATTCCCAGGAAATAAGGAACATCATAAAGAGTAAGTTTATTATTGTTTAGTACTATATTTCTTAGATACTATTATTTAACAATATGCATTGTTTAAGATCAGTTTTGAGATTGTCATTTAACAAGCATTGATGGGAGGGGGTGATACATTATTTGAGCATGAGTGGTCATGCATTAAAAGTAGTAGATGCTATGTTGGTAGCCCATAGACCCCAGCAGAAACTCCATCACAAAATTTGGAGCGTCTTTAAGTAGATTTTTAGTATGTCGTTCCCAAAGCCATTTAATACTCTTTATAACAACACGGGGTAACTGATCGGTGCTGCTGTCATCAGTTTTAAGAATTTAGCCAAACGACTGCGATTTGTAATTATGCTTCCGTAGAGGCCAAGTTTGAATTACCAAATGACATCTGCAAAATTGTAAAAAAAAAAAAAAAAATTAATGGGAATTTAAATTTTTTATTTTATAGCAACAATTACGTATCAATGTGGTTCCTTGGAATAATTTTTCGGAGAGTAGAAAATGCAGAAAGTGTTAACATAGACTTGACGTATGATATACAGTCATTTACTGATACAGGTAAGACTTCATCATCATGGAACTGTGGTTCTCAACCTCGGCTGTATTGCGGTATCATCTGCCATGGATCTGGCTAGCTGTGCTTCTCAGTTAAATGAATATGGTATATCCATATTATGAAAACCTATGTCGCTATTTAAAAAAGTAAAGGCCTGGTGAAACCATCTCTAAAGTATTAAGTGGGGGGAAAGTTGCAGAACAGTATGTATATAGTGCACTACCATTTCTGTAAATAAATAAAAATACATATGTGAGCATGTTTGCTTATAAATACATAGAGTATGTCTGGAAGGAAATATAGTTTTAAAAAAAGAAGTTGGCAGAACTGGTTGCTTTTAGGCCAAGGAATGGGTATGGGGCAAGGAGACTTCACTCAGTGCCTTTGAATTTTGTTCCAAATGATGGTATTATCTATTAAAAAACAAAACAAAACATACAGGGATTTTTTTTTTTCATCCTGCACAGATAGGGGCATAATCATAAAGATGACTCATATTTTTTACGTGTACTAACAGTATAGCTTGCTGATTATGTTTCAGAATCAGTGAAAGAGTGTCTTTTACTTGTAGCTCCCTAATGATACCTCTCTGGAATATCTTTATGTATTATAAATTTAGAGTTGTCTTAATCTGGAATAGTATACATTCATACTACTAATATTTTTGGCTTGGCTCATCTGAGTTTTCTAAATTCTTCCAAACTAGCTTTCACATTTATCATGAAAATGCAGATTCCTGTACATCACGTCAGCACTACTGAATCCCCCACTCTGGGAGTGGAGCCAGAGAATCTGCAAGTTGAACAAGCACTCTTGGTGATGCTTTTATAAGCAATCTGGAATGCAAACATAAATTTTTCCATTCTAATTTGGGCTCATTTTTCCAAAAGCAGGAGGTTGGGAAGCTCTTTATTATAAATTTATAGAATGTTCTTCTCTAGATAAAGATAACTGAGACCCCCAAGAGATTATTTACCACATGTCACAGTAGTTACTGTGCAAAAGAAGCCTTTTATTTGTGTCTTTAGTAAGCTTATAATCTAATTTGGTATTCACGGTTGAACATACATTAAATAATTTGTGTGTTAGTAAAACTGACTTTCTTACAAGATCTGAAAAGCAGTCTCGGCAAGTTGTTCAGGGCTCTTGAGCCTCATTTCATCACTTGTACGATAAGGTTGTATTTCTAGGTAGTTCCTAACAGTCTGACATCCTGATTAGTAAAAGAAGCTTCATGGGGGAGAAGAGCTCAAATTGCATCTTGGATATTTAGTATAAAGATTAGCTTAGACTTGGACAAATAATTATGAGAAAGAGATTGCCTTTTGGGAAAGTAACAGAAAACAGGATTAGGAAAAAATTTGTGCATTTATTTTGTTAATGAGATTGAATTACTGGAAAATTTTAGAAGTTGGACATTGAGAAAATTAGTTGGTACTTTAAGATTTTATTTCTTTAGAGAGAGAGAGCTCACATGCACATGTGCACTAGCAGGGAGGGGGCCAGGGAGAGAGAGAATCTTAAGCAGTCTCCACGCCCAACACGGGCTCAGTCTCATAACCCTGAGAACGTGAGCCGAGCTGAAACCAAGAGTTGGATGCTTAACCACCTGAGCCATCCAGACTCCCCTAATTGGTACTTAAATAGGATTGTGACATGGTGAAAATGTTTGAGAAATAGTTGTTCTATAAGCAAGGTAGGTATATGTGTTTGTGAGAGAATGGGGAGATACCAAATGTATGCATTTTAGAGAAAGAAAAACCTCTCAGTTCAGGAAGAAGTTGCCCATTTAACCTATTAACATTGTTACAGTGTACAGACAGGCAAATAATATAAACATGCTAAAGGAAGGAATGAAAATTGAAGCAACTCATGTTAAAAAAAAGCAACTTCATCACTATCTTCCAGCAGAGATTCTTCAAAAGAAGAAAAAGGTGAGTTTGTAATCTTAACTCTCCAGTGTATGGTTCTACCCAGATGCATGATCCTGGGACCAGATTTGCATTTTTAACAGCTCCCAAACCTATTGAGAAAAAAGAAAGGTAGAGTTCAGTGTAGAACTAAAATCTCCCCCCATTAATCACACAAAGATTTTTATGTACTTCAGAATTTTCTAATTCTTTTAGAAATTCTCAACTAATTATTTTCATTTGCTTTTTGAAATCCTAACTGCTTTCCCCTGTTTCAGCAAAGTCTTTCTGATGTTAGTCGAAGTTCAAGTGGACCACAATCCAAAAGATCATCTCTAGATAGCAATTGTTTGGATAGCTCCAGGGACACTGATAATGGAACACCTTTTAATTCCCCAGTGTCTACAAACAAACCTTCCAAGCCTGACGTTTCTCCTTCAGGAGAAACAGAAAGGTATGTCTTTCAAAATTTTTTTTAGTTTTCGGTTTGGGGATGATGTAAACTTTTCTGTACCTTTAGCTAAATATCTTGTTAATATGTTTTATTTTACTAGTTACTAGTCATTTTCTGGGTAGAAATACTTGGCAGTTTGTTGTAATCCTGTGGGACATGGGATAGGCTTACAAAGATGTAGGATTAGATCAGTACACAGGAACGCACAGGTTTTCTCTTTTCTCACTTTTTACTCGGTCCTCTGCCCTTCTTCCCCTTTTCTCTTCCTCTAATGAAATGTTAAAGTAGGAGTACTTGAAAGAAATAATCGTGAACATTAAGAGTGCTTTTGATAAGTAACACAAGATACTCAATGATAGTTTAAAACTTTTAATAGGAATAATGCTGAGCCTGCTGCTGTCATTATGGAAAAGCCACTGAGTATCCCCCCAGCACAAGGACTATCTATCCCAGTCATCGGTGCAAGTAGGTATCTGCAGTTTTGTTAGTAATGATTTTACTACTACATATACATTTAATTACTAGAATTTTTCCTTCCTTTTCAGAAGTTGATTCTGCAGTAAAAGCTGTATCACCCCCAGCTGTGTGCACCATTCCTACTGTAGTAGGACGAAATGTCATTCCTAGAATCCCGACACCCCACAACCCTACCCAGGGACAACCACATCTTAATGGAATATCAGCTAAGAATGTTACACACAAGAGATCCCATTCCCCATCCATAGATGGGTCTTCTAAGAGGTTGAAAGACATAGAAAAGGTAAAGCTATGACGTTAGTGATAATTCTGTAGTTTTTTTTTGTTTTGTTTTGTTTTTTAAAGTTAAACTAGCACTAGAGAAATTCACAATTCTCCAGAGCTGTCTTAGAGTTCCCTTAGGACTGTTTAAAAAGAATATTTGCCCAAACCCTGAAGGAATAATAGATTGTTTGTTCAAAATTGAAATTAGTAATAGTTCTGAAAACTTGACTGATTGGTCTGAACTTCTTGATTTACACAGAAGTCACTGTTGGTAACCGTATTTATTAAGTGTTATCATGTTGATGTCTTCTGCCTCCAGTAGGTGGTGGTAAGACTATTTTGTTATCATCTGAATTGATTCAACCAAAGAGATCACTCCAATTGTAGAAATTAATGGTGGCAGCTGTATGTAGTCCAATTTAAATTATTTTCCCTCACTAGTCCATGTTTGCAGTATTTTTCAGCTTATATAGATTGTATGGTTTTTGTAGGTAATAATAGCAATTCAATTTAATGTTTATATTCTAGTTTATTCGACTTGAATCAACATTTAAGGAATCACGTGCTCCTGAAGACAGAAAAAGAAAAGCAATGGTAAATATATTAATAATGTGCCTCAAAATACTACTTTCAGAGAGCCATGTATAAGGAAAAGTACTATATTTGAAAGTGGATCAGATTAGATAGGTCTGTGAAGTTTGGGTCATATTTTATTTTGTGTAGAAATAAGCGTACAAAGGAAAAAGTTTTCATTTGAATATAATTCTATTTTTAGGATGCCATTGAAGGAGAATGTATGCCTATTCCAACTATTGATACATCACGCAAAAAGGTAAAAAGTCTTTCATAGATAATCTATAGGTACAAAAAGCTTCCAAGGATCCTTGCACTGAGTGAAACAATAGGATGATAAAATTTGTCCCTGTCCTCAAAGATCAGAAATATAGTTGGGAGTCAGGGTAGAAATAGCAAACAGTGTCTGGTCATTAAATATATGTACCTCAGAAGGAAGGAAAGAGGAAGTAGTTTAGAACTTCATGGACTTATTCAGATTATGTTCAGCCTTTATTTTTAAAGTTTAGTGCTCAGCACAGCAATTTCTACCAACACCTGATAGTATATTTTTGTTGTACACCACTATCAGAAGTTAGGCTTGGTCCTTATATTTGGTTCTTCCAAAATATTAATAGTATCAGTATTCATAATCTCTTTAAAATGTGAGCTAAAGAGTCCCTAAATCTCAATTTAAAAATTTTTCAAAGAATTACCACTGAAACTAATAATACGGTATTGTTAAGCATGGTAAGTTAATAAGCAGGTGCTCAAAAATCAGCCGTGTGTGTGTGTATCAAAAACAGCCCTTCTCTGAGAGTTTATAGTGAAAAACAAATGGCTTGTTTTCACCCTGTTAAAGAATCAAGTACTTGGTACTTGTCACAGTCAACTTTCACTGTGGCAGGTTCCTCACAATGTATTGGCCATTTTAAAACAAATAGAAAGTGTCATACTTTCTAATAGTTGTAGCAGTTATAAAATTTCTTTTAACATAAAGAATGGGTTACAAAAATATGGGTGTATAATTATATATGATAATGGAAGAAAAAAGTTTGATACAGATTTTAAGTACAAAGGCATGAAATGACATGCCTGGGTCCGGTTTTAAAATATTTCAAGTATAAAGGGCAAGGATGTAAACCTAACAAATGTAGCAAAATTTTAATGTCTGCGTCTTGGTTATGGCATTGAAGTTTCCATTGTCCTCTTTTATTTTGAATGTCTGTGGGTAGGATACAGGTTTAGCTAAGGTAGCTGCCATCACACAACTCTGTATTTTAGAGGTCTCTTTCTTAGTTGCTCAGCATTTGCCTTCATCATATAATCATCTTTAGTATTCTCAGACATCCTCATCTAGATGCCTCTGAATTTCACCATCACTGAAAAAACCTGGTCTGGCTACAAAGTCAGTTTTCCTGAAAACTTAGGTATCACAAGTAGGGTTTACAGTGTTCTTCTCCATGAATGTATTAGAGAAACTAACTGGATATCCAATTTCCCTCCGTAACAGCCCATTTTTCACTTAGCATCCCAAGAGTTTTCCCTGCTCTTCCTACTTCTTTTCACCATTGCTTGACTTTGAGGAGAACCATGCTCTTGCGTTTCTCAATCCAGAAGTGGCGAGTAATTTAACAAAGTCCTTTTTCCTATACGTACATTCCTCCAACTTGTATGCTTTCCCTTTACCTCTGCTTTTTACCTCCAACTGTATAAAAAAAGTCCCCCAAACAGGGAAATTTCTCTGAGTCTTCAAAAGCCTAAAGGCTATGGAGGCAAACTCAGTTTTGTGACTGACTTACTAGTTGGGGCTTGATAATATATATTTGCTTTTCCTTCTTTCTGTTCCTTTCTAATAGAGACTACCCAGTAAAGAACTACCAGATTCATCATCTCCGGTTCCAGCAAATAACATCCGAGTCATCAAAAATTCCATTCGACTGACCCTTAATCGGTAAAAGCAGTGCCTCCTTACTTAAGTGAATATGCAATCATTTAGTGGCATAGATGCAACCACTCTTTAAAATAGAAGTGGCTGTCATACATAATATAAGGTGAAAGTTTCAGTCATCGGACTAACGACCTTGAAGTGGTTTTTGAACTCTCACACTTTGACCTGCAGATGCCGTAGCATTCTCTCACTGATTGCTACATACACTTCTGTGAGGATCACCTGCTATCAAATTGTCATCTACAATATTATGGCTTTGCGTTGGAGGTTTTACTGCCTTAACATTCGATGCTTGTTTCTCTGTTGTGGGAACCAGTTCTTGGCTCTTTGGACACGGATAAAACAAGTCCTGAACTTTTTTTTTTTTTTAAGTCTTATGTTACAATCATTGTATAGAACTGAAAAAGTTGAAAACAAAAAAAAAATTGTAATTTTCCAAATGTTAACACATTTACTTTAGCATTGAAGCCACTTTGTGAAACCTGAGATAAATGAACGTGAGGTATCTTTTCTGCTTTTCTCATTTGTGTAGATATACTTATTGTCTATTCTGTTGATTTAAATTATTTTTTTTTAGAATGGCACATGGAATATTTAAATTTTTATTTTATTTTTTGTGTGTGTGCCGTTCTGTCCAAATGTTGCATAGTTACCAGGGAGGATTAGTCCAGTGATTACATAAGAGTTGGGCACCATAAATTCTCTATATTTTGCCTCCCATGGAGGCCTTTGAAATGCATCTTTATAAAGAATCAAAATATAACCAAGATACTGAAAGTCAGTATGTGAATGGTGAAATTGTTACATATCCTAGCTCATGCCGTTCTTGTTAGTTGACTGGTATTTTTTACCGAGGAACAATTCATTCCAGCACCAACAATAAGATACCTTGAAGTATGGCAAACTCGTATTTTTGAGGTGTAAAATTAACTTGGCATGGTACTTCTTGACCATTACTTACCCCACAACTTCAAACAGTTTTCTCATGGACTAGGCATGCAGAAATAAGCAGTGGATTTTACTGAAACTTAAAGGCATTTTTGAATGACATTGTTATCAACCATTAATTGGCTCAGGACCTTTGTAATTTTTATTTAATTATATGAGTTGTCTTTTTTTACACTGCTTTTTTCAGTGCATTTCTTAATATTTTTTAAGTTTCATGAACGCATGCTCAGTTTATTAAAATCCATAACCATGTAATTCTTGTAATATGTTGATTCAGTGTTTTGTAAATGAAGTCGTATGTATTTTCAGAGTATTTTTGTATGTACTGTAAGATATCATCTTTTCAAAGAGAAAACTTTAAAACCTTTACTGTCTCTCTTTAGTCTAATTTTTTAAATATGGATTATGCTTGAATTACTCTTAAAATGAAAGTGTGTAGATTGCACAGCCAGGAATGCGAGTATTTATTACCTTCTTCAGCTTTCACTGGCAGTTTAGTAGGTTCTGGTAGGAAAAACACAAAATGATACATTTGAATAGTGCAGGGAAAATACTTGGTTGTATATCTTATAGGACTCGTGGGACTCATTTAGCCCAAGGAATAATGGTCCGTACTCTCTTGCAAGCTCCTTACCACTGAGTTGAAATGCTTGGAATTCTGGTAGAGAGCAGTATCCTTCACCCATGCCTGTTCCCTGATCTAGGTTGCCAAAATGGAAATTGTAGCTTTTAACTCTTAACAAAGGAAAACTTAGAAGAGCAAGAAAAAAGTAGTGATTGTTCATTATTCGCTTTTTACATAGCAAAAGACACATGAAATCCTATAAGCCAAGAGGTATCTCACTTGGAAAGCTTTTTTATTTTAGCTCTTTCCTTTATTCAGATATTCTAAGGTTTGTTCTATAAATATTCTGAGCAAAAGTAAAATGATTATAAAGGACTAAATAACTGTCACCTGACTTCAGACTTTAAAAAATTCTTAAGATTTGAGTAAATTTTATATATGTGATATGTTTACATTTTCTGTGTTTAATATCTACCTATTTTTCCCTTTGATTATCAGTCTTAAGGGTCTAAGAATTCTCATGTTTACCCTCCTTTTAAAATAGATTCTTTAGAGTGACTAGTGCAGTTTTTAATAAGAAAGCTACAGGCCTAACCCAGTACTCCAGTATAGTCATTTTCTCTTGTTTTAAAGGTCCATTCAGCATGGGGTTGAGACATAGCCAAATGGTTCAATGTTAGACACCTCAAGGATCTCTTTCTTCAACCTGTTTGGTAACTGGGGAGTTGATGAGGTGCTTTTGAGATGGTGAGTTTGGTCAGAAATGAAGTGTTTCATATCCTAAACAGTGGGTAGAACTTCTCAGTACACGTTGTGACCGTAGGAGGAGAGAGCTCCATTGTATTGGTTCCAAGTAAGTAAAGGGGCTCTGGGATTGTATGTTATGTTCAGAGGCACTAAATAAATGTGACTTTGAGTTCGAAACTATACCTAGAAATACATTTTATAAAGTCAGATAACCTCCAATTTGTAGACATAATCATTTTCATAAGGGTATTAAATTTTAATCTCAGTGTTCAGGACAGGCTCTGAAGAATAGTGTATATCAAAGGAAAATAATTGCTAGCTTAAATCTGAGGGACTTAACTCATATGAGGGGGTACATGGCTTTAAACCTTGTAAAATTGGGACAGCAGAATGAATTTTAAAAGACTATCAGTGCTTACAATGAGTGTCTTAAGGCAACAATCTAGTAACATTATTAAAATTTTTACTTGACTACAGTAGCAATAAAGTGAAGCCAGATAGTGTTCACGGGGGCTAACCTTATTCTTTGTTCCTCAGCTTTGAAGTAGGAATTCCTAACTTGGGGATCATGGGCCTTTGGGAGCAGTCCTTTGCAAATGTATATAAGAAATGTTTGTTTATATGCATTTTGGGGGGAAGGAGGAATTCATAAACTTCATCAGCTTTTTAAAGTGGTTCATGACCCTTAAAAAAAGGGGGGTGATGGGGCATCATTAGGAACCACAGCTTTGCAAGATTGACTAATCCCAGATTCTGAGGTTTTTTTTCCAAAAGATTTTTTCTGTGGTACATTTCTAAAAATGTACTGTGCTCTAACTAGTAAAGTGGGCTGTTGGAGGATTCTGGAACACCAAATTTCTCAAGTTTCTTTATATATTACAGATGAACCTTAATCATTATCTTAAAAAATACTATTGAACTTATAAATGTCCTCATATTTCCTTAAATTAACAGGGTCAAACTTCAATAAATTTCAACCTAAGATTGATCAGAGTAGAATAGCTTAGAGTATCATTAGAATCATTAAGGATCCTAATCCTTTGATTGAGTAGCATTAAAGTTCTCTCTTGTTCCTTCGTGTTTGTGGTTCAGAGCAGAACAGATTGAACAGACCAATAAATAAAACTTAAGTTTTAAAAATTGTGTGTGTGTGTATGTGTGTAAATATCTATTAAATCTCCAAGAGTTTAGAATTTAGGTCATGATGATAGTGGTAAGTAGTACAGATAATGGAAGAAAGCAGGTCTCAATAAATTACTTTGAATTTTTTAAAAGAATTGTACAAGATCAGATCCTTCCCAAATTCCTCGGTTTTTCTGGATTTTTCTGATAAAATTTTATATTTGAGGTTAGTTGAACAGAATATCATCATCAGACTTGCTACAGTTTTTAAGCTACTTCTGCATTTTAGCAAAGACTCAACATAATTACCTTATAAAATACTTAGGAGATCTTTGAGGTACATGGTGCTACATCACTCCACAGTATTATGTAAAATGAATGCTGCAGCTACTGTTCCTTCCTAGATAGTTTTTTGTGTAGTTCATATTAATATTTCTTGCCTTTTATTTGGATTGTCTTCCTAGTTGTACACACAAGCCTCGCTTCTCTGGAATAAGTAATCAAATAAACTTGCTTTGCTAAATAGGTGTTGATTGATATTATTGGGGAGTACTCAAGATACCTTAGTTATTTCTCAAGTTGACAGCCAGATTGGTCATTTACCACGCAGACCCTTTGTAGCAGATAATGGTATCCAGTGTCTGCTTAATATGAAAGCAAAGCTCATACTCTACTTTGTATCACAGACATTAAACATTAACAAGCGGTAGTACATGGTAGCATCTGCCTCAAGTACTGGGGGCAAAATCGTCACTCTGGTCAACAAAAGGCGACCAGAATTCTCTACTAAAGGCTAGACAGAGGTACATTTTGCAATCAGGCCTGGGGGACCGTCTACAGAAGTACAAGTTACAGAGTATTACATACTTGTTAATTTAACAGTGATTTGTTTGTAGCCAACCCACGAATCTCAAATACTAGTACTGAATTCACAGATAACCTATGTCTACATCATTTAGATTATTAGCTAGCCATTCATGGCACCAATGGAAACATTTGACATTAAGCTAATTGGCAAAGTCTCCCGTGTTTATTAAGCTATGGATAACAGAAGGGCTTCTAGAACTTTAACAGAATTATCACACTATGCTGAAATGTTTTTGTGTTTTGTTTCATGCTGAAATGTTTTAAAGTAAATTAGCAGGTGCCTTATGGATCCCAGTGCACGAAGGTATTAGGGCAAAATAGAATTTACTGCTTTTAAAGCACGTGTTTAAAAACTGTCTTTCCAACTATATGATCCAGCCAAACTTTTACTAGTCCTCAAAATAGCACACTTCTAAACCCTTACTTGCCAGTCTCTGGTCGCTGACTTTTAGGGCCTCATAGCTGCACAAAGCCTTCTGATAACCTGGCTAGAGTAAATCACCCCACCTTCCTAACATACTACTTTTACCTTCTAATATTTCAATTATTCTAGCTTGCATACTGTTGAAGAGGTGATAGGTTTGAGAGTAGTAACATTTACCCCAGAGTCTTTATGTAGTGGGTGCTCAGAAGATGCTCAAGAAGAGAACAAGGTCCTGTTTGGTTGGTTGTTTTTGTTTGTTTGTTTGTTTGTTTGATTAAGATTATCTAGAAGAGAGACCTGACGAAGGATCTAAATCGCAGAGGCAAACAAAACGGTGAAAATCATTAAGACGTTTTACAAACTTTTTCAACTAACACTTAGTAAGGAATACATTTTATTTTGCAAGCCAGCACATGTATGTGTACATACATGAATGTGTGTGTGTATATATATATATATATATATATACATACACATGATTTATATGTGTATGCACATATATAATTAAATTTCACACAAAAAAAATGCTTTCCTTACTAAGTGTGGTACAGGTTATTTTTTAGTGCTAGTGTGATTTCACAAAAGATTCATAACCTCTCCTGAGTCAAGATCTATAGTTTGAAATACACTGCATTAGATGTTCTCTCTCCAAAAGTTCATTGCTTTCTTTCCCCCCCCCTTTTTTTTTTTAAGATTTTATTTTTTATTTGAGAGAAAGCATGAGGGGGAGAAGGCTAGACTCTCCGCAGAGCCAGGAGCCTGGTGTGGGACTTGATCCCAGTACTCTGGGATCATGACCTGAGCCAAAGGCAGTTCCTTAACCAACTGAGCCACCTAGGCACCCTCTTCTTCCTTTCTTAAAGGTAGTATTTATTTATTTGACAGAGAGAGACACAGTGAGAGAAGGAACTCAAGCAGGGGAAGTTGGGGGGAAGAAGCAGGCTTCCTGCTGAACAGGGAGCCCAATGTGGGGCTCTCTACCCAGTATCCAGGGAACATGACCTAGCAGAAGGCAGATGCTTAATGACTGAGCCACCCAGGCACCCCAGAAAGTTTATTTCAAACTTGTATCATCTTTATTCAGTCTATTGTTATAGCAAAATAGTAATGAAAGGACAGCATAATGCATATGGGAGTAAGTAAAGTACAGATACTTATTTCTCTCAATGAAAAAAATCTTACCCCCACCACCAAAAAAAATCTTTATATCAATTTATAATAAGGGGGAAAATGTAGAAGTCAAAAATCAGAGTAAGAATTGGACATCTGGTTAGTATTTTAGTGTTGGTTGACCTCACCTGGCCAAGTAATGTCCTCAATCCCTGGAGGTTGGACTAGGGTAAACTGGGGGACAAACATACCTTATAAACCAAATGTCACTCAAGTAAAATGCATAATTCTGTTATATGGTGCTAAGTAAAATGGACAGCTACATGCAAAAGAACTGAAACAACCACTTTCTTACACCATACACAAAAATAAACTGAAAATGGATTAAAGGTCTCAATGTGAGACCTGAAACCATAAATCTGGAAGAAAACAGTAATCTCTTGGACATCAGCCTCAGCAACATTTTTCAGATATGTCTCCTCGGGCAAGAGAAACAAAAAGCAAAGTAAACTAAGGAGATTATACCAAACTAAAGTCTACACAGGAAACCATCAACAAAACAAAAAGGCAACCTATGAAATGGGAGAAGTTATTTGCAAATGATATATCTAATTAGGGGTTGATCCAAAATATATAAAGGACTTATTCAACTCAACACCAAAGGGGGAAAAAAACCAGTAATTTGGGGTGCCTGGCTGGCTCAGTTGTTAGGCATCTGCTTTCAGCTCCAGTCATGGTACCAGGGTCCTGGAATCAAGTCCCACGTTGGGCTCCCTTGCTCAGTGGGGAGCCTGCTTCTCCCTCTCCTCTGCCTGCTTCTCCCTCTGCTTGTGCTCTAATAAATAAATTTTTTTTTAAAAACACAGTATTTCAATTTAAAAAAATGGTCAGAGGACCGAAATAGACATTTTTCTAAAGAAGACATACAGATGGCCAACAGATACGTGAAAAGATACTCAACATCACTCAGCATCAGGGAATTGCAAATCAAAACTACCATGAGATATCACTTCACACCTGTCAGAATGGCTTAACTAAAAAACACAAGAAACAAGTGTTGATGAGGATGTGGGGGTGGGTAAAAGGAACCTTGTGCACTGCTGGTGGAAATGCAAACTGGAGCAGCCACTGAAGAAAACAGTTTGGAGACTCCTTAAAAAGTTAAAATAGAACTTCCAAAAAAAAAAAAAAGAACTTCCATAGGGTCTAGTGATTGCTCTACTGGACATTGACCCAAAGAAAATGAAAATACTAGTTCAAAACAATATATGCATCCCTATGTTTATTGTAGCATTATTTACAATAAACTAGGGAAGCAACCCAACTGTCCACTGATAGATCAATAAAGAAGATGTGAAATTACACACACACACACAGATATAGATAATGGAATATTATTACTCAGCCATAAAAATTAATGAAATCTTGCCATTCATAATAACATGGATGGAAACTAGAGGGTATTATGTTAAACAAAGTAAGGCAGAGAGAGACAAATTCTGTATGATTTCACTTATATATGGAATCTTTAAAAAAGCAGAAACAAATCCACAAATACAGAGAACCAGTAGTTGCCAGAGGGGAAGGAGTGGGGAGTGGGCAAAAGTGGGTGAAGAGGGCATCTGGGTGGCTCAGTGGGTTAAGCCTCTGCCTTCGGCTCAGGTCATGATCCCAGGGTCCTGGGATCGAGGCCCCCATCGGGCTCTCTGCTCAGCAGGGAGCCTGCTTTCTCCTCTCTCTCTGCCTGCCTCTCTGCCTACTTGTGATATCTCTCTCTCTCTCTCTCTCTCTCTCATAAATTTTTAAAAATAATCTTTAAAAAAAAAGTGGGTGAAGGGCAGTGGGAGGACCAAGCTTCCGGTTATGGAATGAATAAGTCACAGAGATCAAAAGTATAACACAGGGAATATAGTTAATGTGTGGTAATGATGTATAGATGGTAGCTATACTTGTGATGTAGTGTAAGACACAGACTTGTCCAATTACTATGTTGTACACCTGAACTAATGTAACATTGTGTCAAACTACACTTCAGTAAAAATAAATACCCCTTTGGCAGAAAAAACATTGTATTATACCCAGCTGCTATATAATATCCCAACATGGACCAGGAACTTAAGGATACAAGAGAATGGGGGTTAAATAGTAAAAGTATTACTGTCTCCTGAGAAATTCTAGACATTGTGAAAGTGTTGAACATTTACTAAGCATTTAGGATATGCCTTTTAAAATATTAATGGAGCTTAATCTTTACAGTGATCCTATGAGGTAGCAATGGTAATTATTTTACAAATGAGGAAATTGAGGCTTAGATTATGTGACCAGCTCCAAATTGCATAACTTAATTGGCAGACTCATGAAGTATGACTCAAAGTCTAGTGTTCAGCTGTATCTCCCACTTACGGAGGTGTGGATCAACTCTCTGCCTCCTTTCACTCTTCCACGGAGTCTGGAACTTTTTTTTATTTATTTGAGAAAGGAAGAGAGAGAGAAGAGGGGAAGGGACAGAAGAAGAAGGAGAGAAGCAGACCCCCTGTTGAGCACGGAGCCTGAGTTGGGGCTCAATCATCCCCAGACCCTGAGATCACGACCTGAGCCGAAACCAAGAGTCAGACGCTTACCTGACTGAGCTCCCCAAGTGCCCCGATTCTGAAACTTTTAAGGTTTGCTTGGCCAGCAGCAACAATGGTCATCTGTGCCAGGCTGCAGGGGGCACTGTGACCTCCTGCAGGGAGCCCACCGCTAAGGCAGGAAAGCCCAGGTCTAGCTTCGCTCAGCCACTTACATAGTTTAAGCAACATTCAACCCTGCTCTGCTTTGCTTTCTCCCATCTGCGACACTTGCCCTTCATATCTCACAGGGAAGCTGCAACATGAAAGTATTCCAACAGACTGGTAAGGCTCTACAAATGGGATAGACGGACAGGTTCTCCCAGAAGAACATCCGTGTAGCATTCCTTAGCCATCAGGCTAGGTTGGAGCAGAAAGAAAAGGGATCCAGGAGAAATTTCAGCAAGAAAAGAAAAATGAAAATGAAGGTTTATCGGATAGGCTCATTCATAGAGGAGACTAACATTGCTCTCAGAGGTTGAGGACAAACAAGTAAACTTTTTAAAATGACACATTAATTTCAGGGAAATGAAAAAGCTAAATGAAAATGAAATGTGACTAGAGTCACATGGCTCAGTTGTGAACATTCACATAGTCGTAATAGTATCAGCAGAGAATATTGAACTAGCCCCCAGTTGTATCTACACTGAGAAGTGGGGTGAGGGAGGGAGGAGGGGATGGAAGAGGGTGATATCCTCATCTTTGGTGGAAGTAGAAAATACCTAAAACTAAAAAGTCTAGAATACTGTATGGATATGATTTAGAAATAACAGGAAAAGTCTTAAAAAGTTGAAAACAGCTCCCTCTGGGGAGTAGAAATCAGGAATGGGGAAGAAGAAGGAGGAGGACTTTTTTCTTTTTTAAAAGGAAGACATACAGAACGTGGTGACGTTCTAACCCGCAGGCAGTAAGAACGTTCTGGGCTTTGGAACAGGCAGACCTCAGCTCTGTCTCTGACTGCTTGTGGGACCTTGGGCAAATTGCTGAACCTCTTTGGGTTCCAGGTTACTCATGTGTGAGGTGGGAATATGAGTACCTACCTCACAGGAGAGGAAGTAGAGTGAAGTGGTTAAGAGGCTCCGGTCAGATGGCCTCGGCTCAGATCCCAGCTCTCACTGACTTAACTGTGAGAAGCTGTGAAAATTACTTCATTTCTCTGGGCCTGTTTCTCTTCTAAAAAAATGAGGATTATAATAGAACCTACCTCAAAGAGTTCCTAAGTGGATTGAGAGAGACAAGCCAGAAGTTCCTGGCACATAAAAGAGTTCAGTTAAAAAAAACAAGCAAACAAACAAAAAAACCTCTGGGGCTTGAGGAGGGTTACACAAAATAACACTTTGAACCACCCTGCATAGTGCTTGACCGCCCCCCAGTGGGCACCCTCTTCCCCTCAAAACACCCAAGAACCCAGGAAGAAAGCCACTGCTGGTCTCCCCAGCCAACACAAGTACTAGGATGTCTACCTCCCATGCAATGCCATGGAGGTAAGTGGTTCGTGTGGGGACGCCAAGCCCACCTCCAAAAATACTTCTCATGACAGCCATTTTATTCGGAGAAAGTGTTTAAGATGCATTGACTCTGACAGAGTTTTACTGGCATGATCTTCAGTCTGCTTCCGGTTGAACACAGGTCAGGCTGAGAGGAGGACCCATCATGGCCGTCCCTGCCAGCCCAGGGCCCAGAGCCCCAGCAGAGTGGGGACACCACCCATGCGTCCTACGTGCTCTCCGTCCCGGACAGCCTTCCCCTGACGTCAGATCAGACCGAGCCTCTAAAGGCAGCCACAGCAAGGCTCAACAGCCAGAGCCTCATGCATACCCAATGGCCCCTAACCCTCCTTATTACTCTCACCTCCTCCTGGGAGCAAGACCCGCCCCATCTAATCCGGATCCCAAGTCACTTCCTGCCGGGGCTTCTCAGCAATTCAAAGAACTTCTAAGTGCAGGTTCTTTCCAAATAGATTGGTTTCTTGAAACTCACAAGAAGTCAAACACCAGAAAAGAGGGGATTTCTGAAAGCCACCCACTAGGATGGCAACTGGTACTTGGTAGTTTCAAATATGAAGAAGAGAAGAAACAATCAAAGCTGATCAGGCCGTATCTAATCTCCCTGAGCACAGGAAGTGAAGGCGAGTGAGTCTGCTTTGCAGGAGGCCCTGAGGTTGCACAACGCAGCTGCTCCTCCCGCGGGGCCCACGGCCCACTCACTGCCTGCAGAGACAGACAGCGCTGGGCCTGCCTCCCGCTGAGCACACCAGAGGGAAAGCACCACTAAATTCCCTGTGAGCTCTGAGCCCATTAGCTGCAACAAGGTCACCAGGTGAAGGGGATGGGGAAGGGGGGAAGGAGGGAAGAGAGAAGGACATTGGGTTGACAAGGCTAATTTGATGGGGCCAGTGGGAGAGAGTAGCCAGGAGGCCGTTCGTTTCTCAGTATTCACAGAGCCCCTGATATTCACTAGGCAGTGACCTAGGCATCCAGGACACGCACAAGAATTAAACTTGTCCCTACATGGAAGGGCCATGCAAACTAGCAGGGAAGCCGGCTGACGTCTTGGTTACAGGGCGCTATGGGAGCACAGGTGGTGTCAGGGAGGAATGAGCTTGGGGATCAATGTTGTAGGGCAGTCAGGAGTGATCCTGGCAGACAGCACGCTGGGGGAGGTGGGAGGGCAGCAAGAGAAAACCTCGAGTGCAAAGGACGAAGGTTCTGGAGATTAGATGTTGCTGTAAGGGCATGTGAAAGGAGTATTGGATGCATTTTCAGGAAAATGTAGAAGCAGCTGGATGTGGGCAGAATCCCGCCACCTGGGGATGGCAGAGGCAGAGGCAGGGAGATGGGTCCTGGGAGGGTGCAGTGGACCAATAGAGTGGACGGTGAGAAACTCTGGCCTGGAGCCCAGGACGGAGGCCTTGTCTGGAGGTCCAGATTTCATGGTGTTGCAAGGTTGTGTTTAGAAATATTTGTTAGGAGGCAGCTAGCCCAGGGAGAGGGGTTCTCCAACTATAGAAACAGGGAGTGGGGGCAACTTGTGATCAGTCACCATGGGGAAGGAACTGAGCACCGCCTGGCCCCGGGGGGCTCAAGCCCTCCTGATCAGTGTGGCCTTGTGCTGAGTGGCTCCCCTGGGCCGGCAGTGGCTTGGTCTGAAGAGAGAGCCACTTGGAGCCAACCCAAAACATGACCTCCAATCACCTTCATTCGTAATAAAGTGAATGTTTTGGTCTCCATCTGTCTCCTACAGACTCACGAGGGAGAGAGTGTTATTTGTTGAAGCCGCTGCCAGGCTCTCCGTGATATTCATGTAGGTTTGGTTTGCTGTGCTTCTCCATCGCTTGTATTCCACGCAGGCGGTCAGGCCTGTAGGACTCTCTTTCCTGACACATTTTTGCAGGTGGGTTTCCTTTGCTGGGTGTTCTGGGGTGGGGGCTGCGGGAGCTTCAGGAGGAGAGAGCAGAGAATGGACCCTGGGGCTAGGGCTGAGAAGAGGGGGAAAACCAGGTCCCCGAGGGCTGGGGTCTAGACACTGCTCTGTGTCAAGTCTGGAGAGAGGGCAATCGATCAGTGCCATTAGGAGGGCTGGACCCCGGGCCCAGGAGCACCTCCCTGGCCAAAGATCCCTCTGTTCCCGAGCAGCAAGGGCACTGGACCTAGGGACCATGCGGCGGGACCAGGAAACATCTCAGCCCTGATTAGCCAGAACCAAAGAGCAATGGCTCTGCCTAGAAGGGCCTCCTACGTGGAGCCGATGGTGACCACCCCCAGGTAGAAGGGTGGGCATTCCACAGTTACTGAGAGTACTTTCCTACCAGCTCAGGAGAATGTGGGCTGTGTGCGGGCTGAAGCTGAGTTAAGCAAAGCCAAGAAGTGTGTCCCTTCAGCTCACAGTTGGACAGCCGGGATTCACTGCCCCAGCAGTAGGCTCCGGAACACAGAGGTGCAGGGAGGGCTCGGTGTGGGAATTCAGGAGCGAAGCCAAGAGGTGTGGGTAAAGCCGGGACAATCTCAGACCCGGCGGTCAGTGAAGAAAGAGCGGGACTGAGAATGAGCAGTCGGGAAGGCCAGAACCACTGAAGAGGAGCGTTAACCAACGTGAAATACCGCGGAGGTCAGCGAAGAAAGGATCAGAAAGTAGGCCTGTGATGTGGCATTTAGGATGACCTTAGCGGAGAGCTGAGGAGGTGGGAGTGAATGCAGGGAAGAAAGGTCACGTTCTCAAGAAGAGCAGCATAGGAAGCAGGGGACATTAGGGGTCACAGATGAAGGTGGAGGAAAGGCTTATTTTTAACTTGGGAGCTTTCTTAACCTGGCCTGTGGTTGAGGGGAAGGAGCCAAGGGAACCGCAGTAGAGCTAGACGGAGAGGACGGGAGCATTTGCACACACCGAGAACCAGCTCAGGCAGGGAGGAGGGACGTGGGAAGGAGTTGGGAAGTCGCAGCAGGCAGTTTCTGAGGCCTTTTCCCAGTGACCTTGGCGTCCTGGTACGTGTGCCCTCGTGTTATCCCCTCCCCTTAAATGGGGGCTGGACTTGGTGACTCACTTCTAACACAGGGAATGCCATGGAGGGAATGGATTGCCGCTTGTGATACCAGGTTATAAAAAGACTGTGGCTTCTGTCACTCTCCCTCGGATCCCATCTCCTGGGGTGATGGGGGGTGGCGATCAGCTGCCATATTGTCAGGCAGCCCTCTGGAGACGCCCACAGTGGTGACCTCAGAAGAGGATCCTTCAGCCTGGGCAAGCCTCAAGGCAACTGCAGCCCAGCCAATCACTTGATTGCAATCTTACAAGAAACCCTGAAGGAGAGGCAGCCAACTAAACCACAGCCAGAGTCCACAAACCGTAAGATAATAAATGGTACTTTAAGCCACAAAGTTTTGAGTGCAGCAATAACGAACAAGAAGATCAGCTGGGGCTCAGGGAAGGCAAACATCTGAGGGAGTCAGAACCCAAGTCAGAAGCCTTCCGTTTTCTGCACTGAGAACAAGCTGACGAGAGGAACAAAGGTCTGGCATGGCCACAGTGGAAGACGGGAAACTTAGCTGGCTAAGGACGTGTGCAAGAATGGTCCATGACTCTTAAAAACCCAGCTGAGACTGGGGACAGCAGAGGCAAAGCTGTTGCGGCCGGCACTTAAGGAACTGCTGTCCGGTCACCTCCACACCCTGAAAGAGCAGAGGAGGAGGTTGTCGACATGGCCAGGATGGGGAGTTTATAAGATGATGGAGTAGAAAGCCAAAGAGGCGAATTAGTGGCAGATGCTAGCAAGAGATGGACCGCAGTGAAGGAACCACGGGAGTTGGGTGGTGGGGACAAGAGGTGGTTGGAAGGTCATGGTCAGACAGGCAGAAAATGGCAGCCTCGACGAAGCTGATGAGCTCACTGATAGAGTAAAAAGTTAGAAAACCAAAAGGCCCCAGGCCTGGGTCCAGAGGGGAGTGGTTCTAGGTAACTGGATGGCGTGGGATGTGCCCAGGGGTGCAGGCCAGTGAAGTGGGGTGCCCTCTGCCAACTCCTCCCATCCAACGTGAGCTTCCACTACGCCGTCCCCCTGAACGCCATGCTGCCCCCACAAAGGACATGTGTGGTTCTGCTCTTGCCATGTCTGCCTGGACTGCCCTCCTCCCTGCCCACATTTCTCCCCCAACGTGTGCCTTTTATTTTTCCCCAGCGCCTTGCTTTTCAGCTCTCAAGCTCCAGTCACTTTCTGCTTCCTTGGTGAGGTCCTGCCAAATAGCTCCCGTCTACATCAGCACCTCCCCACCGTTACAGCCCTACTGTCTGGCATACGTTATCCTCTGGGTGATGGGCTTTTCAGTTTTCTCCATTGGAAAATACATCCTTAGGGGGGTAAAAAGTGTGAGCCAGGATCTTGAAGTCGCTGATGTTCTTAGAAGAACGGTGGATTCACTATTTTATGCAGTTCTGTGCTTAGCTCTAAACTGCATAAAATAGTTAAACAATAAGGCTAAAGACCCTGAGCAGACAAGAAGTCTGCCCAAGGAACTCGGAGATCAAAAAGGCAGTGGGGGGCAGCTACTACCCACTCGGCACCGTAGCCACAGTGCACCTGCCACGCCCCAGCCATGGTGCAGGCTAGACCTTCCACAGCTTGGGACTCTCAGGCTCAAAGGTTCAGACATTGGTGGTGACTTGTGGCTTTACTCCTCCGGAGGCTCTCAACCCATCTCGAGACTAGGTTCTCTGATTATGTTGATGACCCCTGAATTTCCAGCCCAGACCGTTCCCATGCTGAGCTCTAGGAACAACTCCCAACTGCCTACGCAGCATCTGGACTTCTTCATCTTCAACACAATCAGAAACAAACTCCTGATTCCTCCCAAAATGTGTTCTCCCACCATTGTGGGGGTAAATGGTGACTTCCCTCTGTCAGTTAGGACTAAAAAGCCAACTCCTCCTTCACACACCCACACTCTAGCCCATCGGCACTTGTGGGCTCCACCACTGAGGGATGTCTAAATGTGACTGCCGCCTCCCACTTGCCACCCTCGCCGGCGGCCCCCGCCCCACCCACCGGCTTATTGCCCTAAGCTCCTTCCTGTCTCCCTGCTTCCACACCTGCGCCCTTCAGCCTCTCAGCGCAGCGGCAGAGAAGATTGTTCCAAATGTAAATCCAACCACTTTTCCCTTCTGCTTAAAACCTTCCAGTAGTACGCCCCATCTGAGGAAAAGCAGTCATCTGCCCGAGGGCCCACGGGCCTGCGCGATCTGGCCTCCTGTCAGTCACTGTTCTGATCGTTAAAATAGCTTTTTCAGATTTAATAACTCATATATACGGTTGACGTAATCTGTACAATTGCGTGGCTTACAGGCTATTCACAGAGCCCTGCAGCCATCCCCTCAGTGAATTCTGAAGAACTTCTATCATTTCAAGGAGAGCTTCTGCTTGCAGGAGCCATGCTCCTATCTCCCCTCTCCCTGGCCTCGGCACCCTGCTTTCTGTTTTAGATGTACCTTGGTGCTATTTCCTATAAACTTGTCTGATTTTTATCTCCTACTCCGGCCCCGCTTCCCCAGACACCTCCTCTCCCTTCCTCCCTCACTCCGCCCCACCTGAACCCTCCCAGCACACTCTTTTCTCAGGGCCTTTGCACGCAGCTCCTGGGCTGAAAAGCCACGCTCCCTGGATCTCTGCACAGCCACATCTTCCCCTCTAGAGGTCTCTGCTCAAGTGCCACCTCCTCAGGGAAGCCTTCCCATATCCCCATACTCAATTTTTTCCATGTCACTAATCATTATATGTAATATATATCACAGTATACCTCATAATTTTGTATATCACATATTTGATATACTTTTAAATTATGTTCCCCGATACCCATGGAATAGAAACTTCAGAGGAAGGGATCTTGTCACTTTTGCACTCTTAGTGCCTTGAGCAGCATGGGAAATGTACTCTATAAAGACTGTCCATGGCAGGAATAGGATTTGAACAGGAGTCAGCCAGACTTCAAAATTCATACCCTTAAACATCATACTCCACAGATCTTGGAGAACAGCAAGGACCTGAACAAGTGGACAAGGCAGAAAGGCCTACTGCACACATCACTGTGGTCCTTGCTGAGGCGGGTCGCCCGGCTCTCCCGTCAGGACGCGGCGTGCGTTACACCAGCTGCTAGGAATGGGGCCGCCAGCAGCCCACAGCTGCACCTGCAGGGCTCGCTGTGACCTAAAGAGACCGCCTCACCCAAGAACACTTCCCCTTCCCAGCTCAGCCTCTACTCAGTGGTCAATGTAGGACTTTGAGCCTGCTCTGAGCGCCATTTTAAAAGGGCCATCCAATGTGATCCGTAATTCCACTCCTGGGTATTTATCCAAAGTCAACTAAAACACTAATTTGAAAGGATATATACACCACCCTTCTGTTTATTGCAGCATAATTTACAATGGCCAAGATATGGGAGCAACCCAAGTACCCATGGACAGATAAACAGATAGTGAGAGATATAATATCATGTCATATATATATGTCATAGATATATATTATATAATAGAATATTACTCAGACATAAAAAAGTGAGTTCTTACCATTTGTGCCAACATGGGTGAACCTAGAGGGTATTATGCTATGAAATAAGTCAAAGGCAAATACCATATGATTTCACTCATATGTGGAGTTTAAGAAACAAAAGGAAAAACGAAATAAACAAAAACCAGAGAAATGGTAGTTGCCAAGGTAGGTAGGTAGGGGAAATGGGTGAAATAAGGGGATTTAAGAGTATACTTATTGGGTGCCTGGGCCACTCAGTTGGTTAAGCCTTTAATTCTTGATTTTGGCTCAGGTCATGATCTCTGGGTTGTGAGATCAAGCCCCTCACAGGGCTTGGGACTGGGCGTGGAGACTGTAAGATTCTCTTTCTGACCATATCCCCCCCCTCCACCCTCACAAAAGAGTATACTTACCATGATGAGCATGGAGTAATGTATAGAATTATTGAACCATTATATTGTACATCTGAAATTAATACTGTATGTTAAAAACTTTTTTAAATGTGGGCTATACCTACACAATGGAATGCCTTAAAAAGGAATGAAATTTGAACATATCACAACATGGATGAACCTTGAAAACCTTTTGTTAAGTGAAATAAACCAGACACAAAAAGGAAAAATAATAATAATAAAAAAGAAAGGCCATCCCCTCCTCAGAGCTCTTGTGGTATTGGCTGAAGCCTTTGTTGTGACAGCATCAAAGTTCAACTCCCCCCCACCCCGTGTCCATCCTGCTTCCTTCCCTCCCCCCCCACATGTGTCGATCTTGAGAGCACACCTCAGTAAACTTTGTGCACACCAGTCTCATAGAACCTGCTTCCTGGGGAGCTCAACTTGTGATGCTCAGAACAAATCATCCAATTCTCATTCCTTTGGGAAATTAGGCGCAGAACAAATAAGCTGGGCCTCTGAAAGCCACAGTACAACCAGACGAACCAAGACGTACCAGTAAGAACCCAGCTGTCCTCATATCCCTTTTACCACAGTAAACCCAGAAAAGAGGAGAATGTGGTATGCAAAGCCCATGATTCCCTCTATAGCCCTGGAGTGCCCCTCATGTGAAAAACAGCCCCATCGTGAACAAGCAGACCTGAGCTTAGGCTGTCGGTGCTGAGACCTCACCCTGCAGAGCCAAGCGGACAATGACTCATAAGTCATCAAGCTCAATCAAAATTTCCTCTGGGCTACATACCCCGCCCCCACCCCAAGGCCAGTGCTCTCTGCCTTCCCCTTCTGGAGCATGGCTGCTGAGTGGGGGAGAAGTGGGAAGGGGGAAACAAGTCAATAAAGAAATGACAACCCCAAGGGGGCAGCAATATCCCTGCCTGAAGTCTAGAGAGGAACAGGCAAAAACTATTAAAATCATGCTTGCCTGTCAGCCTTTCAGTTGAATAAGAAATCAGGGGGAGGGGGACCTGAGTGGCTCAGCAGGTTAAGCATCTTCCTTGGGCTCAGGACATAATCCCAGGGTCCTGGGATCAAGCCCTTCAAAGGGCTCCTTGCTCAGCGGGGAGCCTGTTTCTTCCTCTCTCTGCCACCTGCTTCTGCATTCCCTCTCTCTCAAATCAAATGAAGGAAGGAAGAAAGGAAGGATGGAAGGATGGAGGGAGAGAAGAAGGAAAGAAAGAAAGAAATTAATGAATTAATTAAGGGAATGCCTGGTTGGCTCAGTTGATAGAGCATGCAACTCTTGATTTCAGGGTTGTGAGTCTGAGCTCCATACTGGGTGTAGAGATTAATTAAAAATAAAATGAATTAATGAAAGAAAGGGAAGAAAAAGGAAGAAAGGAAGAGAAAGAAAGAAAGAGAGAGAGAGAGGAAAAGAAAGGAGAAGAAAGGAAAAGAAAAGAGAGCAAAGGAAAAGGAAAAAAAAGAGAAAAGAGAGGGTGGGACCCTCCCTAGTGTGACAGCAGCTTGAGGGATTCTTTTTTTTTTTTTAAGATTTTATTTATTTGACAGAGAGAAACACAGCCAGAGAGGGAACACAACCAGGGGAAGTGAGAGAGGGAGAAGCAGGCTTCCTGCGGAGCAGGGAGCCCGAAGTGGGACTCGATTCCGGGTCTCCGGGATCATGACCTGAGCCGAAAGCAGTCGCCCAACCAACTGAGCCACCCAGGTGCCCCTGCTTGAGGGATTCTTGAGGGCAGGTTGTCCTAAGTAATAGTAAAGGTCAGGGCATAGACTGATGGCCAAGCTCTATTTCTGAGCACTTTATGTATACTCATTAGTGTCACCCACATAACCCCACTATGAGGTATGTACATAACCACCCCCATTCCGCACCTGAGGAGACCCAGGCACCGAAAGTCTGAGAAAGGGTAGGAAACTGGCTAGGGCCACACAGCTCATCCTTGGGTGGAGCCCCGTACCACACGGTGGGTGGGTGTGCTTGAGGACTGCAGGGCTCGCCTGGGGCTCGGTGGGTTGCACTACCCCGTAGCACTTGCTCCCCTGACCCCACACCCCCCAGGAGCTAGCGACCCTGGCGGCAGAGATCACAGGTTAAGAAGGGCAGAGGCTTCTCTCCAAGCCTTCCTCCTTCCCACCTGGTTCCAGGGGCCCTTTGAATCTCCCCCGGCTCGATTCATAGTGTCTTTCTCTTTGATGCATTCATTCTTTCCAGATTTTTTACTTTCTTTCCATTTGCTCACAAGGGAAGGCCTGCTGGGGCGGAAACATCACGCATGAGTTCCAGGAGCACAATGGGTGCTGGGGCGCTGAGGAAGCTGTGAGTGTGGTGGCTGTATTGTGGTTCCTGAGCTTCCTCCAAGCAAGATCTGATCTTACATTACGCCCAGCAGGGCTGATGGAGACATTCATCACTTCCTCCCTCAACAAAAGGCGCTAATAAAAGAAACTTTTCCTCTCATGGGCCAGTTAGCCCCTGAGAACAAGAGCTCTAGGGACTCTGGTCACTGACTTGTCCTTTCAGAGTATGACTGTGTCCTTATACCCGCAGGGGCCGGCGCCTCCCAGCAGGGCCTGGCTGTGTTTTCCCCGGGAGTCTCTGAACAGGGTTGCTTATTCCTGACTTAGCCTCCTTGACCAGAAAGCAAGGTGACCCCTGAGGTTCCAGATATTGTACACAGGAGACCGTCTAGGTTTAGACCAACGTCGCCCAAGCTCTTTTCATTATCACTCCCTAAGGAGTCTTGTCACATGTTTTTCCCCTAATCAACTTTCTCCCCCTGACATTGTTGTGTATCAGTATATCTCAGCTGTGACAATGGTTTGTGTCCCTAAGTCATTCTTATTTTTTTTTTCCACATACCTCTGCCCCATCAGGAAACAACCTTCACCTCTGCCTCCTTGGGGGCAACACCACCTGTGGAGAATACATGAGCTAGAATGAGCGACTGAGTTCCCCACCCTGGCACCCTCTTTCCTCGGGCGGTGACTTGACATCCTGCCCAAACACCGCACATCTTGCTCATGGTGCTTTATAAACTCCTATCTACCTCTCGCGGTCAACCCCTGTGCCTAAAGTGATTTCTCTCCCAGGTAATAATTACCCAAGAGAAACAGGCGCCTATGCTCACCAAAAAAAGCAGTACAAGAACATTCGTAGCAACGTCATTCACAATAGCCAACAATGAGAATCAATCTAAGTGATCTTCGATAAAATAATAGATAAATAAATAAAGATACATTGACACAATGGAACACTACCAGCAATAAAAAGGAACGAACTACACCTATCACACATAACACGGACAACTTGTGAAATCATAATGTAAGTGAAAGGAAAGCAGCATACTGTTTGATTCCATATCTATGAGCTTCAAGAAAGGCAAAGCTAGCTCATAGTAATGGTCAGAATAGCACGTACTGCTGGGGAGCCTCAGAGGGAGATGTTCTACTGCGATCCGATTTTTTACACAGGTGTATATGGGTTCAAATGTGAATATTTACATAAAAATTCTAGCTATACACTTAAGATCTGTGCACGTAACTGTATGTAAATTATATCTTAAAATTTTAAACAGGTCCTTGAAAGCTCTTTAAGAAAAATCCAACTAGGGGTCCCTGGTTAAGATGGAGATTTCAGGGGTTCCTTCCAGAAACCTAGACTATGGGGCAGGGCTGAGAAACAGAGTCATATCCAGCCTCCTGGGTAATTCTGGTACTGCTTGTCCTAGAAACATACTGGTCATGAGTTTCCATAGTAGATTTTTACTGGCCCCATTAGCTGCTTGGCAAATGTTCCCATTCTGTAACCCTGAAGAACCTGGAGTAAATGTAAGAGATGTAGTGAAATGTTCTCTGAAAAGCCATGAGGAGTACAACAGAAACACACCCCAATGTCCTATAAGCTTGAATTTAATCTATTTACAGACAAACTGGCCTCTAGGAGTGAAGGCTGTGATGTTGGAAGGAAGGAAAAAGGCAAAGATAGGGACACTTGGACTAAACAGTTTTGGGGGTTTTGTTACTGTTGTTTTGGAAGGGTGGATACAGAGGGAAAGAGAGAATCCCAAGCAGGATCCACACTGGGTGGGCTCAATCTCATGCAGTCATGACATGAGCAGAGATCAAGATTCAGAGGCTTAACCAACTAAGCTCCCCAGGCACCCCTAAACAATTTTTAATTCTATATATAACTCTAGTTCCAGCCCACTCCACATCACTGTGCAGTGGAAGACAGAGATACTGGCTCCTCCTGTTGTGAGTTGTGTGACTTTGGGTAAATTACTTAATAACTCTGATCTTCAGTTCCTGCTCTGTAAAATGGGAATGATAGAATTTACTACATGAGGTTGTTGTAAAGATTAAAAGAGAGAGAAAAATGTAAGAACACTGTACCATATGTAGGGGAGGAAAATAGTCTTTCACTCCCTGTCCTGTTTGATTATCTGCCTGGGGTCCTACAAATTAGACGGACAAAAAACCCCAAAGTAACAAGAAAAAAGAAACAAGTTTATGAACAAGTGCATTGCATATACAAAAGTACGTAGTGATGAGTAACTCAGAGAGGTGAGTAGAACTTGGGCTTACATAGCATCTTCATGAGAACAAGAAAAGAGAAAGAAGCTTTTAGAGAATTGACAGAAAAGGGAAAATGTGAGTTTCTAGGGCAGCAAACAGTGGGAAGGCCAATATAGGAGGGAAACTAAGGAAGAGAGAGGCCAGCACTGTTGTGATGGCAGTCCCCTCTCTGGGGCCACCTTCGGGCTGATAGGATCTGCAGTTGTCTTCAGTGATTAACATCTCTCACTTCCAGTAAAGAGGAGAGGGGGACACATTTACAAATTTTCGTCCTGCTTTTAGGCAAATAGGGAGGGCAGAGGACTTTTCTTGTATCTGCTTCTTCTCAATTATCTTTAGCTCCAAATAATTTTATGTCAAAGTGGCATATTTGGGGGCAGCATAGTCCACTACCATATAGATATCTGGCTTGCAGAGGAAGCTTTCTCCAATCTTTCCTAAAATTTAAGCTCCTATTGCACTAGCTTCAGCCCCTCGTTCACATATTAAATATTTATTGGGCATCTATTTTGTACCCAACACAGGACCAGGGAGTGAGGCTGAAAGGATGAATGAGATGTGGACGCTGACCATGGATGGGGTGGGTAGAATGACCTGAGAGGGCAAATACTGAGGATACTGTGTGTACTACAGGCATCTTCCCAGTCTCTGGGAACTAGGGAGGCCTCTCAGAGCACCCCCCGGTGGTCCCTCTAGCAGGATAGAAGTTGCTAGAAAGACAAGCCAAAAAAAAGGGCAAACAAAAGCTGGGGTGAGGAGGAGATCTAGCTGTGTCAACCTTCTGGGTTCTCTTCCATGGGGTACACTAATTTGAAAGCCAGCATCCAGTGAAAGCTTGTGTGCCAGGCAGCAGATCAGATACTGTGAGAAACTTGAGAATGACTAAGACAGTCCATGCTCTCAGAAGACTCATCATCTGAATCAAGCCCTCCCCAAACCACTCAGGTGGTAGAGAACAGTGGATCAGAATTACACATAATTTCTCTTTGTCCTATGTTACGAACAAAAGGCTAGTCCTCAGAAGGGATGGAAAACATCCTGGGTGCCTTTATGATTTTTTTCTGAGGTTCTGAGGACAGTCTCTCACCACGGAGGGAGGGCTAACCAGCCACTTCCAACCACCTCCATCACCCTCAGATTAGAGCATTTAGGAGGTCCTGCTCTTTTGAAAGTCAACTTCCAGGAAACATTTATGAATAACTGAAATCACACTCCATCTCAGGTGGGTCAGCAGCATCTTCTCCCGGCTCTCTCAGGATCCAAAGACCACCATGTCACTTGGTCATAAATCCAACCTTTTCAAGAAAACTTGGGGGTGCTCTGTGAAATTCGGTAACTTCTCAAGGGCTGTGAGAGGTCATTCATGCTCCATGACATGCAAGTCAATGTGCAACGTTGGCTCTCCAGGAGAAAAAATATAAAGATCTGATGAGTTTGCCAATTTTTCTAGTGTAAATCCTCCCACTGTGACCAATTTCAAACTACCAATGTGAGGCCACTGAACATGGAGCTGGGGGAGGCATGTATCATCAGAGGGCCAAGCAGAGAGCAGCTGGCCCTAGCACGTCACAATGTCACGCTCGACCTTGACCCTGAGAAGATATCTGCACGTTACCAGGATATCTGCAAATGTTACCCCACTGGTGAACAACAGCATATTTTTTTTAACTTTTTTTTTTTTTAAGTAAGCTCTACCTGCAATGTGGGACTCAAACTCACAATCCCAAGATCAAGAATTACAAGCTCCACTGACTGAGCCAGCCAGGTGCCCCAATAACAGCATATTCTTACAAGCCCCAAAGCATTGTCTGAAACACCTTTGGACACCACAGTGACCTGCACTCAGAGCTAGGCCCAGGTCCTCAGGTCCCATCCTTTCTCTGCCAGGTCACCTCCTACTCAGCCTTCCATTCTTGGCTTGAGTCACTTGCTCAAGGAAGTCTTTCCAACACCCCACCCAAACCTAGGTCAGATCCTCTTACCAGGAGCTCTCAAAGCCCCACCCACCTCTCCTTCCTGGATTCCTCACAATTTGATGGTAAATCTTGTCAGTGTGATTATTTGATTTGTATCTCCTTTCCCCTAGACTAATCTCCCAACAGATAGAGGCTGGTCACCCCTAATCCCTCCCTAGCTCGTGACAGAAACTCAGCATATTCTTGTGAGACAATGAATACGTGATATGAAGAAGTGACTAAACCAAAGAACACAGACACTGGGCAGAATCAGAACTACCTTTCAGGGTTACTCCCATGGCATTCTCTCTCCTTCACTTTTGGTCAGTTTCAAGGTTTTGGGTTCTGGGGGGTCAATTCATCCAAAGGGTCATCAACCAGTAGAAGAGATAATTTTCCATGGACCACCACTAGCCTGCCTTACATAGCTGTGTTCAAGGTAAACCAAGATCTCCCCTCTAGCCAGATGCAACCCCATGGAGTCTTGGATTTGCTACAGAATGCTCTCTGGGTATGAAAAATAAACCTCTTCTCAGACCACACAGCTTGGTGGGCAGCACTGGGACTGAATTTCGACCCAGTCTGGCATCTAAGGTTGAGTGCCTAGTTTTCATAGTGCTAGTTCAACCTCCCTGTGAGTCAGCCTTGCCAAGATCTAGGGGCAGAGAGTTCCAGACAGAATGGCAGTGCAAAGTCCCTGAAGCAGAACTGAGCTCAGGCATTGAAAAAAAAAAAGAAAGCCAGGTGGCTGGCACTCGATGAAGTCAGGGGGAGCTCAGGGAGGGGGGAGTTCAGAGAGGGAGAAAGGAATCAGAGAAGGCACAGGGCCTAGGAGGAGGAGAAGGGCTTTAAGCAAAGAGCTTCTATTTTAAGTGTTTGTTGACTTGAATAGAAGTTGCAAGATTGAATAAAACAAAGTTTTTCATTCTTTTTTTTTTTTAAAGATTTTATTTATTTGACAGAGAGAAACACAGCCAGAGAGGGAACACAAGCAGGAGGAGTGAGAGAGGGAGAAGTGGGCTTTCTGCTGAGCAGGGAGCCCGATGTGGGACTCAATCCCAGGTCTCCGGGACCATGACCTGAGCCGAAGGCAGTCGCTTAACCAACTGAGCCACCCAGGTGCCCCAAAGTTTTTCATTCTTATTGTCATTTTCTATTGACAGTGAGTGGAAAATAAGCCCCAAGGGAATGTATCAAGGTCATCTGCCCACCACATAGAAGAATTTGGGGGCCAAGCCTTCTCTCCCAGAAAATGCGAGACCTGAGCCAAATTATATTGTGAACCATCTTCTCCTCCAGGTAAAATTAGGCCACTGTAAGCATCAAAGATGGCCTCAAAGGGGTAAGCTTTATTGTTACATGTATCTATCTCCTCACCTTTCTTTGGGGATTGTTCCTTTCCCCACTCCAAACATGTGATTTGAAACGTGGCTGCCATGTTCTCCCAGACACTGCTCTCAGGCACAGTTCTGAGATGGAAACTTGGCCCTTGCTAAGCCGGTCAAGATTCTTCTCTGGAATTTTTAAAATACGGCCAGAGGTAAGGGAGGTGTTGCTGAGGAACTTCTTTCTGGTGCCTTCACTTAGTTGTTTTTCTCTTGGGGGTGAGCACTTATACAACTATCTGGGTATTAGGGATACACTGGTAATAAAAGAAAGGCCACAGTCCCTGACTCCCTAGAGCTTATAATCTGGTGGGAGCGATAGAGGAGAATCCCCCCAGCTAGACTGTAAAATAACAATGGGGAGTTACTACAAAGGAAAGGCTGCTGGTGCTTTGAGAACCTAGTACTGGGGAAGCAGGTCAAGGATAGCTCCACGGAGGAAGGAACATTAAGGCATTGGGAATGGCAAGTTAGATGTCTAAGTGGCAGGAGAGAGCATGGCGAGTATACAGAGAGGGGACAGTGGAAAAAGAGAAGGAGGAGAAGGGTGTAGTGGGGTCTGTTGCCCGGTGAGGATGGGGGTGTAGAAGGAGTGCATTCTATCTGTTAGGAATTGTGTTTGGTTCTAGTTAGAGAGACCTGAAATAGGAGTGGCTTCTCATGTCTCCTGGAAAAGTTGTCTATAGACAAGAGGCATCTTTATCTTAGATCCCTTTCACCATTTTCTCTACCATTTGTAGTTAGTTTCCATCTTCAAGTTTTCCTCATATTTTTTTTTTACAACTTTATGTATTTATTTGACAGAGAGAAATACAGCTAGAGAGGGAACACGGGGGGGTGGGGTGTGCACAGTGAGAGAGGGAGAAGCAGGCTTCCCGGAGAGCAAGAAGCCCAATATGGGGCTCAATCCCAGGACTTCAGGATCATGATCTGAGCCAAAGGCAGACACTTTACAACTGAGCCACCCAGGTGCCCCAATTTTCCTCATATCCTCAAGATAACCACTGTAGCACCGGCTATCCTATCCTCATTCCAGGCAGAAGGAAGAAGAAGGCTTAAGGGCAAAATGGCAAAACTTTCAGCAGAGTCAGCCTTTCATAAAGGACTTTCCCAAGAAGCTCAACTTCATGACTTCTGTATACATCGTATTGTCCATCCCATGCTGCAGGGGAAGCTGGAAAATATAGTCTTTTCAGGTGGGTACATTGCCACTTTCAACAACATGGAAATTCTGTTACCCAGAAAGAAAGGGAAAGTTCCAGAGGCCATTGGGATACCCACAGGTCGATGCCAGGTAGGCATTTGGGTACACTGGAGAGCTTAGAGAAAGGTGTGCGGTGGAGAATAAAGTAACAAATCCTTTAAGTAGAGATGGTGGTTGAAGCTGTGAAACAAATGAGAGCTCTGAGTAAGGAAGTAAGAGCACCTTGGACAGAACCTTGAGGAACTCCACCACTGCCTGAACCTGGCAGGGAGGCAGAGAAAAAGAGGGTTGGAAGTTGGGAAGTGTGAGGCTGTGGCATGGTCATCATGGGGAGGACCCCTGTCTGCAGAGAGAGAGAAGAAAGCCTCCTTTGCAAAGACTTACCTGGAGAAGGATTGTAGGATGGGGAAGAGGGATATGGGATACATGGATTCCCTGGTTCTCTCATAATTGGTACCCTGCCCTTCCTGTGACTGAGTTGTTGAACTTTCTTCCTGTTATCTGAGCCTTCTAATAAATCCCCTCTTTTGTCTAAGTCACTGGGAGTCTGCTCCTTTATAGCTTACTACTATAGGAAAGTTGAGCCTGAGGAGTGTGGAAAATAACACCATCTGCTGTGTCATGTGAAGGGAAATCAGCAGATGACTGTAGATGAGGCTCAGGTCTTGTCAGCCCCTTTGCTGGGCCTCCTTTGGGAGGAGTCTGAAATGGGAACACTCAAAGTCAGACCTTATATCTTCCTAATGTATGGCTCATAAAAGTCTCCATTTGTTTGAATGAATAATTGTTTATGGGATGAGGATCACTATGGCATGATCATTGTTCCAGTATTCTTGAAACCATTGGCTCGGTCAGGGTTGGGTTCCTTTAGTTATTCACTTCACCTCTCTTCCTTCACTCAATCACTTTCTCAATGGCCCCAAGGCAGAAGCACCACATCATACTTTTAGCTACAGGGACAAGCAGACCCACTGGTAACAGAGAAACAAGGATAAACGTTTGTTGCTAATGGTTGTGTTTCTGATTACAATATATATCTAACAGGCAGGGACAGCCTATGTCCCTATGGGGAAAGGAAAAGTGTTAATCATATAAATGACATTCCTGAATTTTCTTTTTTTTTTTTAAGATCTTATTTATTTGAGAGAGAGAAAGAAAACGATAGAGAGAGGGAGAGGGACAAGTAGACTCTGCACTGAGCCCAACTCCGTGCTCGACCCCACAACCCTGAGATTATGACCTAAGCAGAAATTAAGAGCTGGGCGCTTAACGGATTGAACCATCCAGGCACCACAAGATGGCATTTCAACTCAAGCCAGTCTCAGCAACTAGAAGATTACCTATCTCTGTCTACTTTCTTGAGAAGGAACTAGGCAACTGGGATGAAACTATTAAAGTGAGCATTTGATTCACGAAGGTGGTATAGAGTACTTTCCAAACTGAAATCTTTTTATTCTAGAAAGAGTTAGTCATAAACAAATGCTGGGTTTCTCATTGGCTCAAGGTTTAGTCTAACTGGTACGTAGTTGTCTATGAGAAACTATGTAGTCTTAAGAAGTCTTATCACAATACACCATGCTTGGGTGAACTGTTCATACACTTCACCATTTTTAAGTCTTTGCTTGGAAAGTTTATGGCATTAAACCTTTTGACTCCCCCCTTAAAGGGATATCAAGCTATGGTTTCTTCTAGTTCAGCCACTGATTTAGACAAAACTCAGCTACCTCTGAATAAGCCAACTTACTTCTTGAGTCAGTCTGAGAAATGTTTTCACTTATGTCATCAGTATTGGGAGGTGGGGTGGGCAGGAAACTTCTAATATGCAACTTTCAAAAGTCCAAGTCATTCTCTAATAAAAAATTCAAAGTTTAGTGATCCATATACCAACCCTTGTATGCCAAAAAGATACTCTGATGTTATCACTAGGTAGTCCCTTAAATTGTTGTTCCCCTAGGGGGTACAGACTAGGATCCTACACCAAAATGTTTCCCTTTGTCCCACCCTACCTGATAGGGTACTCAAAACTTGTAGGCCCTCCTACCCCTCTCCACCCCCATTTAAGTGAAAACTCTCCCCAGAGGGGCAGTACCTTTACCTTAATCTGATTTACAGAGGGGAGCACAGGAGGGAGGGCAGGCTTTCTTCGGTTAAGATTTCCACACAGACTTCCCACTAAATATCACTGCCTCCACTTATTCTTTTCTCTTGGTACCTCCAAACCATTGCTGTGAAGGAGTTTGGAAAATTATCTCAAAGGCATGATGGGAGGCGGTATTGCGTCAGTTAAGGACACAGAAACTGGGTTGCAATAGGATCTGCTACATACTGGCTGGATGACCCTGGACAAGTTACTTTAAATTTCCAGTGTTCGGTTCCCACAGCTGTAAAAGGGGGTAACAATGGCACCCACTTTCTGTACCTAAAGTATTAACTGTGACGATGATAAAAGTCTCTCTCCATTCTCCTCCTCTCTGATCCAATAAGAATGAACTTTTTTTCAGTTCCCTAAACCTCTCTTCTTTCTGTCTCTAGGTCTCTTTCTCTCTTGATATGAGTCTCCTAGAATGCTTTCTCTTTTCTTGGGACAACCCCTTCCCTAACTTTACCCCTCTAGCTCCAACTAATGCAGTCAGGTTTTACCTTAGATATTACTTTCTCCTGGAAACTGTCCCTGACCAGCCACCCCCAAGTCTGGGGGCAGTGTCTGTATAAATAGTCCTACCACATCAAATAGTTATCTTGTCCAGCACCCATGGTACTGAATTATAAGTGCCAGATTAGACTACACGTCCCAAGGTCAGACACGGTATCTATTCTTATCCAAGGACTAAGCAGCATTTTGATAAGTATTTGTTGAAGGAGAGAATGAACCAATACAGATGAATGTTACTAATACCAGCTTACAGAAATTCCTATAGACATTTCAGTGGAGAGGGCAGGAAAATGGAATTACCCAGAGAAGGGATCTTTGCCATCAAATACAGATTTCGCGCCCAGATGTATTTACTTGCCTTTTGAAAACTGACGGGCGTGTGTGATGCCAACAGCTCAAAAACTATTTGTTTCACTTAACTCATCTCCATGTAAGTAGTAGTAATATACTATCAAGATAACAGTATTAAGAAGTTCTTTTAGGTATTTCTTTTTTTATTTTAGCAGAGAACAAACAGGAAGGAAAAACAGGAATTGAATCCCCTAGCTTGTAGTCATATGTTTCTGCTGATCAGAGCCTTGGTTACCGTGAAGATTCGAATGACATTTAGATATGAAGCTAGTGACTTCAGATCTCAGTCTCTGGTGAAGTAGGGTATTTCCATTTGGTAATCACTGCTCTAAAAATGGCAATAGTGTGGCGTCATTATGCTGAACAGAACTCCAGCCCAAAGGAATTTCCCTGGGAGCCCTACTTCAGCCACCTCTCCGGCCCCTGGTAGGGTCTGTCTAGTTTTGGTCCAGTTCTCCATGTGAGGTCATCAGCATTACAACTGCACTTCAGGATGCTGTCCCCAGCACAGAGAAACCATAGGGTAAGAGGTGGGCATGCTGCCCATCCAGGAAGGAAAGGGGACCCAAGGAAACACAGAGCCAGGGAAGGGAAGGAGGCTTTGCCGGAAAATAGGTGACTAGAGGGGTCAGACAGAGACACTCTTCCTTTTGACAAGTTGACAGTGAAGCAAAAGAAGCAGATGAGGCAGGAGTGTGTTGGGGAGCAGGGCAGTGGGCAGGGCAGGCTGGCTATAGGAGAAGGAGGCTGTAGTGACGGGCAGTGGGAGACAAGAGGAATCTGAGATCAAGATTGGGGAGGAAGCTTTGGGTTGAAGGAACTTTTCTTCCTCCAAGACCTAGGGATTAAGACAAAGATAGATTTTCAGAAGAAGAGAGACGTATAGGGAATTCATACTGGAGATGGGCAGGCCTAGGACCAAATGCCCACACTGTGACTTGGAAGAGTGAGAGGCCTCTTTATTCTGGTTTCATTATCTTCAAAGCAGGGTTAGCGACACTCCCCTTGCAGATGGAACACCTAGCTTGAGGCTTGCAGCTGTGATTATTGTGTTACTCATCTCAGGAAAGCAAGAGGCAAGGCCACCTGCGGAAGGGAAAAAGGGAGAGAACAGTTTGGGGACTTGGAAGGGAGCTGCCATGGGAATAAGGCAATAGAAAGCAATAGAAGGCAATAGAAGGTGACCTGAGGGAAGGCCAAGAGGCACAGTGGAGGACCAGCAAGGTCAGAGGGCAGGAATTTGGAGCAGTCCATTAGGCCGCAGTGACGGATTTGAACTAGTGGAGTTCAGCAGCCTGGGAGGGGGTGTGGACATTTCCATCAACATACCGTATTAACATTCAGTGTTAAAGTAAATGGCTGATGCTTTTAAACTGGGGAAAGCTGCCCTTGGGATGGGGATTTGCACAGCAAAGCCCCACTCCAATGCCTGGGATTCTCCCATAACACTGAGGCTGTTTGGAGCCCAGTCCGTTGGCCAGAGGAGGGCCTCTCTCTCCACATCGCTGCCAGAACCAGGCTTTCACGAGCATATCCATTAAAGCCACCATCCTAACAGCCTTTGCACAGGTGTATGTGGGGGCAGGAGTGAAAGTCACTAAGGAAGAGCCAGATACCTGCCACACAGTAGCTGATGGGGAAGACGAAACTGCCAAACCCCACTGAGAAATTACATGGGGCGCCTGGGTGGCTCAGTTGGTTGAGCGACTGCCTTCGGCTCAGGTCATGATCCCAGAGACCCAGGATCAAGTCCCACATCGGGCTCCTTGCTCGGCAGGAAGCCTGCTTCTCCCTCTCTCACTCCCCCTGCTTGTGTTCCCTCTCTGGCTGTGTTTCTCTCTGTCAAATAAATAAAATCTTAAAAAAAAAAAAAAAAGAAAGAAATTACCTTACACTGTTCATCATTCATTTTGACAACCTGAGTGGTCAGTGACCTGCAGGAAAAGGAACACCCTGGAACCGGATTTCTGGACATCGGAACTACTGAGCTCTCTGTGCTCCTGCAGGGTGTTGGATGCCAGTAGCGGCTCCACAGCCCGACCCCCCATGACAACATGTCTTCAGATCCTGCCAAACGGCGCCTGGGGGCAATTCCCTGCGGGGCCGAGAATCACGACCATAGAAGGACAGGACAACACTCGAAGGAAGCCATCCTAGTCTCTACACTGCGTCACCTTGAACTCCGCCGTGGTGGACTCTCCCCTCGCAGCCCTTCTCCAAGGCCCTCCCTAGTCTCTACACTGCGTCACCTTGAACTCCGCCATGGTGGACTCTCCCCTCGCAGCCCTCCAAGGCCCTCCCTCCCCAGGAGCACATCCCCGCGCTGTTGTTGTACCTCCCATCTGGCCGGGGGTGGGGGGTTTGGGGGAGGGGATGGGGAATGAGATGATCACAAACAATCTGGGAAGCCAAGAACTACAGAGAGCGGCATTTCCTCAGGAGCAGACCTGGACGGGCTGACACTTACACAGTTGGGGAAGTCCATTTACGAACACTAACACACCACTGCGAACACAAAATTGCCAGGGTCCATCTTGGGGCTTTGGAAGGGTCTGATATTTCAGGGCGGAGCCATGAATCTCGGGCTTTGCTAGTTTCACTGCGAACCCGCTTCTAAGCATCAGGCAAACCCGAGTCCTTCCTCAGCTTTCACCTCTGGCCTGAACTTTTTCCAGAGTACTACGTCGGGTGACCCCCCACATATGATATCCAGTGGGGTTTTTTTTTTTCTGTTGTCAACAGATACATAAGACAGTATCCCTTTTTCTTTTTTCCCCCACAAGTTATTTAAGGTGAAACCATACCGCTTTCTGCAAAGGAGGTACAAATTTGCCCAGAGCTTGTGTAAAAGAAACCATCTAGATCTTAATTTCCTAGGCTAGATGGAAAATGAAATTGTTCTACTTATTAAAATAGCCTTTCTTCAAATTCTTGTGACTTACTAAAAATGACCATTAACATTTTCAGTTGGTTCCATTTTGGTTTTGGTCAGAGTTTCTTCTGAATTGAGTTTCACTGACACTTTGGTGACATCTATCCTTCACTTCCTTTTTTTTCTGATGCCTTCTGGGACTGGGGCAAAGGGATGTGCTCCCCTTGTTGGCAAAACAGTTTTTCTCTCTGGCTATGACTGACTGAGGCCTAATGCTCCAATTGTGGCAATAAATCATATTTTTCTTTCCAAAGCTCTCATTTACTCTCCTTAATGGCATGTGTAAGAACCTCTTGTGAGCACACCATAAGCCAGGCTTCCCTGGAACTCCGTCAGTAGTTAGAGCCCTCTCTTCACCTCGAAGAGATCTAACAGGAATGATCCATGAGTATATATAAACAACAACAACGATAATAGTAGTACAGCTGACCTTTGAATAATGTGGGCAGTAGGGGCACAATTGAAAACCTGCATGTAACTTGACTCCCTGAAAACGTAACTACTAATAACCTACTCTTGGCCAGAAGCCTCACCAATGTAGAAACAATTAGCACATATTCTGTATGTTACAGGCATTATATATGTGTAAACACACCCGGAGGCAGAGCTATCTTGTTCCACCCCGTGTCTTTCAAGGGTCAGCTGTAATCTGAGCATGTATTACGTTCCTACACTCTTCAAGCACTTTACAAACATTAACTCACAAAATACTGGGAAGTACTTGGTATCTGTGACCATTACAGCCGGTGGAGAGCAGCCAGAAAAGCTTCATGGAGAAAGAGGGCTTTTGAACTGAGGGCTTGAAATCCTTAGGATTTATAAAGGCTGAGACAGGCTTCCAGGCATCAATCATGCAATTCTACCTTATCAACCCCTTTTCTTCTCACACAGTATTTGAGGCCACTTATAATAAAAAATGCAGCCACGACAGAATTGTTTCCCCAAGACTGAAAATGCAAAGACCCCTTATAGGCGAAGGGAGGGCTGTAGGTGAGCGCTCACCCTAGTTCTCCCAACTGAGGTAAAAAAAATCAAAGCGTCCTGCCATCTTACAAAGGAGTTTCCTAACTTCAACTCCTGTGAAAAACAAAAACGAAACAAAACACTGCCGTTGCTCTAAAGAAAATTGGCGAAATAAATCTTTATCCGAGGGGGTGGGAAATGGCAGCATAAATTATCTTCCACAAGTACACAACAGTAGCTCATAACTGTGTTTCTCCCACTTAAATTACTATCTTCTGGCGGCCTTTCTGTGGGGAGCTAAGAAGACAGCGATCCGAGCAGGCCCATTTCTGGTATTCTACCACTGACCAGCTCGAGCGGGAGAGCTTCGGGCAGCTCTACCCGGGATTCTAACTCCGTTGGTCTAGGGTTGGGACCCGAGGTTGTGCATTTCTCACCATCTTTCGAGGCCCCGGTGTGGAGCGGCAGTGGTCAGACGCCAGCACGCATCACAAGAACACATGATGGCTGCGCCCGGTCTCCTGAGTTTCTGACACAGAGGTTCTCGGGTGGGGCCCAACAGTTTGCATTTCTTTAAAAAAACAAAACAAAAAAACACCACCTACTTTATGGAGGTATGACTGACCTACAAAAAGCTATACCTATTTATCATACACAACTTGATGAGTTTGGAGAGAAATATACGTTGGTAGACCTGTATCACCACAATCTACACCATAAGCCCCTCCATCACCTCCAAAAGTTTCCTCCTGCCCTATTATTATTAAATCTGGTGGTGACAGGAGTTTGCATTTCTAACATGTTCCCAGATGAGACTCATGCTGCTGAGACATATCCCCCCCAGCCACCACCTTTTAAGGACCACTGGCTTGGAACATCCCTCATGAGTGTGCTGAGTGGTCCCTCTTGGGCTCGCAGGAACGTTGGGGGGAAGTGGGGGGAGGGGTAGACATTTCAAGATAAAACCACCAAGATGGGCCTTCCAAGAAGGTATTTTGTGAGCTGGAAATGAAAGGGGGTCCTCAGGTTTTAGATAACGAAGATAAGGATAGCTGGCATTTGTTGACATTTTTTCTGTGCACCAAACAAAAGGTTTACGTCGTATTATCTCACTCGGCATCCGGCAGGGGCAGCAGAGCCGGGGTGGAGGCGGGGCGGAGGAGCCCGCGGACCCGTGTGCGTGCCAGGAGGCAGCGTCGCCCCTTCTGTGCTTGGCTGTGGTCTGCGGAGATACCTGCGAGGCAGGGCCACCTAGGCCCTCAGGAAACACCTTTAGGTCTGGACAAGCAGACGCTGGAGGCCTGAGTTCTGCTTCACAGGGCCTGCAGGAAACAAGCCAAAGAATTGGGGGGCAGGTGTTAACTATCATCTGTCTCAACCACAAAAGTACCTGAATATAGAACAGAGTTTATCAACTCTGGTGCAATGAGAAGCACCTGGATGCCCAGTACCCATCTGGGGAGACACGTTTCTAAAAGCTTCCCAGCCAGGGTTGACAACTACTGGTCTAGGTTTGACTGGGGGCCAGATGAGTGGGCAGAGGAGGGGAGCAAAAAGCAGACTTACTTATCAAACAAATCACCTATTCCCAGAGTGGATCACTTCAGGGCTTGCCAAATTAGCCACAGTGGTTTCTCAGGCTCTTCTGTAGAGCAGTCCTCCAATTTCGGGCAGATCAGAGTCACCGGGAAGGTTTGTGAAAGCTGATTGCTGGGCCCGTGCCCAGCATTCCTAACTCAGCAAGTCTGAAGTGGGCTCCAGAATTCTAACAGGTAATGCTGATTCTGCAGATTCCAGAAGTTTAGCTGCTTTGCTATTAAGACCTTAACTCCTACATAGAGAGGATGCCTGTATGTCAGATTTTTCTATTTTTTTCTCAGGTTTTTTGTTTGTTTGTTTTTGTTCTTTTTACTGGAGCAAGAAAAATGCAGATAGACAAAAATGAAAACATTGACATCAACCATAATCCAATGATAAACCATAAGAAGCAGAAACTTTTTCCCACATTATAAATTTGTATAAGTACAGACTTTCTGAGAAATAATAACGATCATATGAAGAACATTATTGCATCTAAAAAGATATTTATACATTCAATTCCCCTTATATCAAAATCTATACAATAAAATTTGCTTTGGGGCACCTGGCTGGCTCAGGTGGTGGGGCATGTGACTTGATTTCGGGGTCATGAGTTTGAGCCCCACATTGGGTGTAGAGATAACTTTAAAATAAAATCTTTAGGGTCACCTGGGTGGCTCAGTCATTTAGCCTCTGCCTTTGGCTCAGGTCATGACCCTGGGGTCCTCGGAGAACCCGACATCAGGCTCCCTGCTCAGTGGGGAGCCTGCTTCTTTCTCTCCTACTCTTTCTGCTTGTGTTCTCTCTCTCACTGTCTCTCTCTCTGTCAAAAAATAAATAAAATCTTTTAAAAAATAAAATCTTTAATAAAATAAAGTAAAATTTGTTTTGAATTTAGAGCTGTAACAAAGTTTATTTCTCTTGATAATACATTGAATATTTTATGATTAAAAATAGTCATAGAAAAGCTATCTCCAGCTATTTAAATAAATGTAAAGAGGCCACAGCCCTGTTAAAATGCTTTTTAGGAGCAAAGGAGACAGTCAACAAAACAAAAAGACAGCCCATGGAATGGGAGAAGATATTTGCAAATGACACTACAAAGGGCTGATATTCAAGATCTATAAAGAACTCCTCAAACTCAACAACCAAAAAAAGTATTATCACATCAAAAAATGGGCAGAAGACATGAACAGACACTTCTCCATAGAAGACATACAAATGGCTACCAGACACATGAAAAAATGTTCATTATTAGCCATCAGGGAAATTCAAATCAAAATCACATTGAGATACCACCTTATACCAGTTAGAATGGCCAAAATTAACAGGACAGAAAGCAAGTGTTGGAGAGGCTGCGGAGAAAGGGGAACCCTCTTACACTGTTGAGAATGCAAGTTAGTGTAGCCACTTTGGAAAACAGTGTGGAGATTCCTTAAAAAAATTAAAAATAGAGCTACCCTATGACCCTGCAATTGCGCTACTGGGTATTTACCCCAAAGATACAGAGGTAGTGATAGGAAAGGCCATATGTACCCCAATGGTCATAGTAGCAATGGCCACAATCGCCAAACTGTGGAAAGAGCCAAGGTGCCCTTCAATAGACGAATGGATAAAGAAGATATGGTCCATATATACAATTGAATACTATGCCTCCATCAGAAAGGATGAATACCCAACTTTTGTAGCAACATGGACAGGACTGGAGGAGATTATGCTGAGTGAAATAAGCCAAGCAGAGAAAGTCACATATCATATGGTTTCACTTACTTCTGGTGCCTAAGGGGTAATATATAGGACAGTGGGAGAAGGAAAGGAAATGTGAACTGGGGTAAATCAGAGAGGGAGATGAAGCATGAGAGCTTTGGACTCCCAGAAACAAACTGAGGGTTTTGGAAGGAAGGCCATTGGGGGGATGGGTGAGCCTGGTGGTGGGTATTGAGGGCACAAATTGCATGGAGCACTGGGTGTGGGGCATAAACAATGAATCTTGGAACACTGAAAAAATAAATTATTAAAAAAATAAAAAATTAATTAAATTTAAAAAAATTTTAAAAATCAGTAATTTCAAGAAAAACACTTTTAGTGTTGAATTGTAGAGGTATTACTTTGAAAAAGCCTCAAAAATGCTTAAAGTGTAGGATTTCTATCAGGTTGCAGAGTTTAGCCCATAAATGTTTCCTTTTATAAACTCAGAGTAATGATCAAGATATACTAAAGGTTTTCATTGTTTATTACCCTTTTCTCTATTGAGTAATGTGGAGAAAAGCAAAGATTAAGAGTGGAGTGCACTTAGAATCTGCTTGTCCAGGATGCCTGGGTGGCTCAGTTGTTTAAGCATCTGCCTTCAGCTCAGGTCATGATCCAGGGTCCTGGGATCGTGGAGTTCCCACACTGGGCTTCCTGCTCAGTGGGGAGCCCGCTTCTCCCTCTGCCTGCTGTTCCTCACTGTTCATGCTCTCTCTCTCCCTCCCTCTCTCTCTCTCTCTGACAAATAAATAAATAAAATATATATTTTTTTAGATTTTATTTATTTGACAGAGAGAAACACAGCCAGAGAGGGAACACAAGAAGGGGAATGAGAGAGGGAGAAGCAGGCTTCCCACCAAGCAGGGAGCCTAATGCGGGTCTCGATTCCGGGTCTCCGGGATCACGACCTGAGCCGAAGGCAGTCGCTTAATCAACTGAGCCACCCAGGCGCCCCGAAATATTTTTTTTTTTTTAAAGCAAGAACAAAAACTATTTAGAGCCAGCATAAGCACCATTTCTCTTAGTAGAGGGGAAAGAGGGTAGAAGGGATATTGACCGTCCCAGCACTTGATAAAGAGAGTGCACCTGGCCTTCCTGACTCGCCACCTCCATGACCAAAGAATGGCCAGAGGCTCCCGAGGGGTGCAGTCAGTTAAGTGTCTAGCTCTTGGTTTCGGTTCAGGGGGTGATCAGCTTGTGAGATTGCACCCTGTGTCAGGCTCTGCACTTAGCAGGGAGTCTGCTTGGGTTTCTCTCTCCCTCTGACCCTACCTTCCGCCCTAGACATACCCCCCTTTAAACAAACAAACAAACAAATAAATCTTAAAAAAAAAAAAAAAAGAATGGCCAACCCCAGCTCTCCAGCAGGACCGGCTAGCAAAAGCAGGGAAGGCAGCCACTCCCACCTGGCCTGATGGGAGAGACACCAAGGCCTGTTGCCCTAGTTGCCTGCCACAGTGCCTGCCCTGCTCTGATTAAGGTCGCTCTTCCTCCTTGCTGTGTCTCCAGGAGTTTCCTATCAAAGCCTCAGATGCCCCGTGGAGGGCAGAGAGTCCCATGAAAGAGAGTCACTCACACTTACCAGTGCAAGGGTGCAAATGGAGGTTCCTAAAATATATGTTTGAATATTTAAAAGTTGTAAATCAAGCCAACAAACTTACGAAATATGTTCCATTCCTCCCACCCTGACAACCATCGGGAAGGCTGGGTTCAAACTTAGAATCCACAGATTCTTTGGACTTCTCTGGCAGAACTGGTGGCATAGGAAGGCCAGCCTGGCTCCCAGCCCATGCACAGCGTCCCTTTGGCTCCCACCCTGGCGCTAGCCCACACCATAAGGGCCTCCTGCACATGCATGTGACACCCCAGTCTGCACTTCCAAGTCCTGCTCACCTCCCCAAACAGCTGTCCCTTGGCCACCTTTGGCTTTGGGGTACAGTATGCAGACTAGGGGCACAGTCTTCCTTCAAGAGGACCCATATCTAGAAGAGGCCTGAGACCTGGGGCTCTATGGGGCCTCCAGGGCCCAGAATGTGCTCTAGAAGAAGAACAGGGGCTCTGGAATAGGAAGAGGGCATGTCCCCTTGGCCCTAAGGATTCCTTACCCCCGGGAGGAGGCAGGACAGGAGCAGTCCTTTAAAGCACAGGGTTCGGCATGGGGTGCCTCTTGCCTGGATGGAAGGGCTATGTTTCCCAGTTCTGGGGAAGGAAGGAAAGGACAGGGAAGTAAGAGGGAGGGAGAAGGGAAGACTATATGCCCAGAATGAGATGTTGCCTGCAGAGGGGCACACAGTGAGGAGTCCCTGGGCAGCTAGGGGGCCAGCCTGAAAATGGGGGAAAGGAAAGTCAGGAGAGGAGGACTGGGAAAGCAGGTGAGTGGGAAGTAAAAAGACGCTGAAAACAAACCTACCTTATAAGTAACCTTGGGTGTATTTCATTTATGTAAGTATAATGTGCTTTTTTTTTACTGAAATATTTCTCATACTCCCCAGTTCATAGTATGTTATCATCATCATTACTATATCATTGGGTGGTAAAGAACCAATCTTGTTTTATGTGTGTATTTATTGCATTTCCTCTCTATTCCCTGCATCCCCACTGGAAACCATTCTGATATATTAAAAAGTATTTTGTATGGCCCTTCCTGTTCCTCTCTCTTCATCTCTGGCTGCACTGGCCTTGTGTCTCAGCCACGCCTGAACCAGGAGACCATCCCTCTGCAGAGACCTGTTATGTCCAGTATGAGTCCTAGACAGCTCCCTCCTAGACCTCAGAAGAAGAGAACCACGTTAAAACTGCCACAAGACTCTGATAACCTCAGCATGGACTCACAAAGATCACTTCACCTTGGATCACAAAGGAGAGGTCAAAATCCCATTAGAAGTATTTTCATCTGTAAATTAGTCCCTGCAGTTTTATTGTTCTCCTGTTGCTTTACAGCCTATTATATTCAATGTAATATATTTTTATTTTTGTAATATATTTTTTAAATGATTATTTATTTATTTGAGAGAAAGCATGTGCGTGCATACAGGGGGGAGGGGCAGAGGGAGAGAAAATCCCAAGCAGACTCCCCGCGGAGCATAGAGCCTAACACAGGGCTTGATCTCACCACCCTATAACCTGAGCTGAAATCAAGAGTGGAACGCTTAACCAACAGAGCCACCCAGGCACCCCCATCCAATTTGGTTAATATTTTATCTGCCAAAAAAGAGTTTGGCATATTTTATTCAGTAGATACAGCAGTGTTGCTGTACTTACTTATTCTCAGGCAACAGTCTCTTACGTTTCTGGCTACTCCAGGCACAATTATTTTGATCATTTTTCTCTCACATATTCTAGTGATGTCCTCCATCTAAACATTTCCTAATCTTTCCTAATCTATTGTCATTCTACTTACCTTTGGACACCAAAAATATGGGTAGATTTTCATTGACTTAAAATCGTTGACTAATTGACTCCCAATTATAGTATCCAAAGTTAGACTTTTAAAATCTGTTTGATAGGATTGCTGTGTGTCTGTGAGTGTGTGTGTGTGTGTGTGTGTGTGTGAGAGAGAGAGAGAGAGAGAGAGAGAGAGAGAGAAAGAGAGAGAAAGAGGGAGCGACAGAAATAACTTACGTATCTAAATTATCTAGAGGCCAATTTAAAATAAACTTTTAGCATCAATTCTAATTTTTTTCTTCAATAACGTATTTAAATCTTAATGTAAACTCAATGTATTTTTGCAGTAATATGATTTTATTTATGGAATTTGACTTATACTATAGGAAAACAAACACATTAAGAAGGGAAATAAATACTAAGAGTCCTTAGCAAAATTGTCAAACACTCTCTCCCGAGTGTACTTACTTCTGTTCTCCAACTATGTGGGCATATGATAAAGGGTTTAGGAAACTAAAGAGTGTGGAATTGGCAGGGGGAAGCTTATTATTAAGAAGTCTCTGATGGTAATATTTCTGTTAGGTCAAAATTAGAAATAATGTAATTAAATAAGTAAGATACAGTAAGAAGGGGTTAAATCCTTGGTTCCCAAAACTGCCATCTGAAGTTGAGCTCTGAGAATAGGGACAGAAGGTAGGGAGAAACCACAAACTGATCCAGGACACACTCTCCCATCCTGAGAAGCAGAGGCTGGTCTGCTCCGTTTGTAGTCCCCCTTGCCATTAATCTAAAGTGTGGATCTTTAGGGGAAATAAAGGGTTGTCCCTAAGGGAGGGTTAGGACCACTGGGTCCTGGCCATTATTACCAGATAAGGATTTAAATACATGGTCAACTGGTGCTAAAATAATTAGGGATTGCTAAAAATACAGGCAAGCTCTAGAAGTGAAGAGGAGCCTTTCTTGTGTCTGCCATCGGGATGTCTGGCGCTATCTGGGGACTTGGAGCCAGAAACCTTCAGCTTCTAGTCCTGGCTTTGCAGGTGACTATGTGACCTACTATCTTTTATATTCTAGCATCCTCCCCCACCAAGGCTGCTGTGAGCTCACACTGCAACTTCATGCAAATTAGGAAAAGGTGTCCCAGGCCAACAGACAGACCCTGCACTAAAGGCGTCTGGCCTGGAGAATGGGGTACCAGCTATTTGCCCTCCCCCCACACACACACACACCACATTTTCCATAAGCCAGAAGGCTGTCATTCCCATCAGTTTTCAAAAAAGCTTTGTCCCTCTTCAAAAACCCTCCCCCGGACACCCTCCAAAGACTACCCCAAAGCTTGGTTCCCCTTCTCACCTTCAATAAGGTCACCCTATGGCTAAATATAAGGGACAGTTTTGTTCTCATTTTATAGGTCCTCAGGAAATTTAGATCCTGCTGATCACTCTCTCCTTAAAATGATCTTGCCTTGGCCTCTGTGGCACCACACACTCCTGGTCCTCCTCCTTCTCTCTCCTGCTTCTCAATTTCTCTGGCTGGGGCTTCCTCCTTGAAACCATATTTAAATGTGAGCCTTCCTCAAGCTTCAGTCCTGACCTTCCCCTCTCTTGTTCTAGACTTCAAATACTATTTCCACAGCCAGGGTAACTCTTATCACTGCATCTTCCCATTCACCCTAGGAAGGAACTGTCTGGAGCACCTCTCTTTGTGGCTTTCCACAACTTACCACTCTTCTCCAAAGATCAAGTAAACAAGCTGATGGGGAAGGTCAGGGGAAGACTGCACTAGTTCTAGTGACAACATGGCTGGGTCTGGCAACCCCCCCAGCAGACCAGAAGGCTGGCAACAGGGGTGGAGAGGTTCAATTCAGGGTGAAGTTACAATGAAGCCCAATGATGGCTGCAGATTTCCAGCTGCATTTTCCAGCTCAACTTTAGTAGCAATAAAGTTGGTCTATTGATCCCTAGTGGCAGTCTGATTTACTTCTCAGTTGATTCTGAACTTGGAGGGGGATTGGATTTGTTTCCTTGTCACCACCAAACCCCACACATTGTCTACAAACCAGGGAAGTTTAAGGAATGGGCACCAAGAGAGGGCTTTGGAGAAATAAGATATACATAGAGAGATGGTTGCTTCAGTTGTGGCTGGGCTAGGAGAGAGTTTGTAACCAGAAGGCTTCCAGTCCCTGCCTGCTTTAAGACACAGCAGTGTAATGAGACTGGTGTCACGGGGCTTGCACTTTAAACCCCGGTCTTTGCAACTTCAGTGCATACAGACCATGAAGGCTTTTGCAACTTACAGATCTAAGCAGGTGCACCAAACATGGGGACTAGAGGATTTTCTCCATCACTTAAAACATGCAGAGTTCCAATGAAAAAAGACTTTAGGCATTAGTGGTTGGGAAAATTTCTTGCTCCTCCTACCATATTTCTTAGCCAGGAATAGCCTGAAGGAAGCTATTTCATATGAAACATCCTGTAAAGGGAGCTAGGCACCACTGGGGTAAGAGCTGTGGTTCTTGAACTCTAACATTCATAAGACTCACCTAGCAAATTTGTTTACTTTCCTTTCCTGGGCTCTTCCCTCTAACTCTGTAGCTCCATGGTAAGGCCTTTGGGTGAGCAAGTTCTCAGGTGGAGCCATGCTGCTGAGGACCACTGTGAACACTGGTTTAGAATGTACTAGTTGTGCAGTTCTAGCTTTAGGTGCCTTAAATCAACTACCTCAAATGCTCTTCCTCTTTGTTACATTGAACTGACCCAGCTTTAGGGCCAAGGAGTGAGCCATGCTGGAATTAACCTACTGGTTCCTTAAGGCTTTCCTAGAATCACCCTCAAGCCCCACCACAAGGATCAAAAATCCTCTAGATTTGTTACCTAAGCCTGGCCATGGCTTTGATCAGAGATTCAGATATAGGCCTTATTTGATGGCTGGAAGGCCATCTGTTGGGGCATCAATGAAAATATTAGTAAATCAAAGGCTCAGAAAGAAAAGTAAAAGGCAGGGCACCTGGGTGGCTTAAAGTCAATTAAGCATCTGCCTTTGGCTCAGCTCATGATCTCATGGTCCTGGGGCTCCCTGCTCAGCAGAGAGCCTGTTTCTCCCTTTCCCTTCTCCTTTTCCCTGCTGCTCCCCCTGCTTGTGTTCACTCTCGCTCTGTCAAATAAATAAATACCAGAAAAGGAAGAAGAAAAAGAAGAAGGAGGAGGAGGAGGGGAGAAGAATTGTAAAAGGTCTGCTGTGCCAGGAACATACTTTCTCCAGGAATCAAGGAGGAACTGGATTGGCTTAGAAACTAAGTGCTTCTGAACTCTTTTCTTAACTGGGCCCTGACTTCTGGGCTTCCATGTTTCCCTTTACATTGTCCAGTTGTAGCAAGAATCCTGTTAAGTGAGATTAACCAGAACCCCACCTCTCCTTGATAAGCTCATCAGGTTCCTCATCCTCCAGCATTCCCAGGTAGTGTCTGATCTCCCTGGCCTGCATTCAGCAAGAGTCCTATGAGGTGGGCTTAGTCAGAACACCCCCCCCTTACTCCCTGATGTTTCCTCTGAGTGATTTTCCATCCATAGACCTCCATCCCCACTCTTTGGCTATACATTCCCATTTGCTTATGCGATATTTTGAGTTGAGCCCAATCTCTCTCCCCTACTGCAAAACCCCCATGTAGTGGTTCTTACCCCTGAATAGAGTCTGGCTTACAATTCATTCTCTAACAAGAGTTATGAATACTTTTTTTCTTTAACAAAACTTTGATCTTGAAGTCAAAATGAGAGCAGTCAGAGAGAGAAAAATAAATAAAGGAGTCAGGATGATAATGGAGGGGGTGGTCAACAGGGGAAGCCCGAGGTTTGGCCAGAGACATATCTTGGTTATTTGTAGCCAATGTCTATTCTGATCATCCAGAATGGGGTCTTACCACCACTTCCATGTAGAGAGAAGGATTTCCTTAAGAGGCAGGTTTTGATCATGGAGGTCAGGCTAGTCCAATATGAAAGGTGAAATGAGATATGCTTGGACTTACCTTAAAGAAGGTGTTAAACACCTTTTTGCTTGTTTTGGTTATTACTAGACCATAAAGGTTGACTAGAGGAGGATGAACTCTCATAGAGGGAGGTGAAATTTCATAGAACAGGCTGGAATAATCTAGACCATGCCACCCCACCCCCAACCAGAGAGTACAATTCTAGGAAGCTCTTGAGAAGTGCCCTCCTAAAAGGTCAGCTAAGGAGTCAACAATAAGTTTAATTGGGGAATTACCCTTTAAAGATTGTGACAGTTACAACAGGTAGTCATGCAACAGTGGCCAGATTTGAGGGGGGAAGGTCTGGGAAGATAAGCACAGAATGCTTCTAGCATTACCAGTGAGTTTTGAGGTGGCTCGATTACGATAGGAGATAATGCAGGCCTGGTGTGTGCCCCACGGGGAACCTACCTGGGGAAACTTCTGGAGGAGGACTTTCAGGAAAGGCCCAGGAAGATGAAATGAGCTGCATGAAAACCAGGCAGGACAGTGGTAGATAGAAACCAGGCCTAGGCTAGATACTGGTCTAGGATGCTATCGCCATCCACGAAAGAACACCTACCCAGGAGGGGAGATAAAGGAGGACAAGACCTGTGTCAACAGCTGTATTTCTGGTAGACTCAGAATTTCATTACTTTACATTGTTCACTGGGGTGGACCCCACAAAACAGAGTCTAAGGAGTATATCAAGAAAGCAAATGTCTTGACTCAAAAGCAAAGGGAAAGAAAGAGTAAAACACTAATCGATACAGCAAAAACATCACTGGCTTACATGATAAGACAAAATGATCGACTTAAGAAGCAAATTAAAGGGATACCTGGGTGGCTCAGTCGGTTAAGTGGCTGTCTTCAGCTCAGGCCATGATCCCAGGGTCCTGGGATGGAGTCCTGTATCAGGATCCCTACTCAGTGGGGAGTCTGCTTCTCCCTCTGCCTGCAGCTCCCCATTTGTGTGCTCTCTCTCTATCTCTCTGACACATAAATAAATAAAATGTAAAAAAGAAAAAAGAAGCATGTTAAAATGTTAAAAATGGGGACACCTGGGTGGCTCAGTCATTGGGTATCTGCCTTCGGCTTGGATCATGATCCTAGGTCCTGGGATCAAGCCCCACATCAGGCTCCCTGCTTGGTGGAAGGCCTTTTTCTCCCTCTCCCAGTCCCCCTGCTTGTGTTCCCTCTCTTGCTGTGTCTCTCTCTGTCAAAAAAAAAAAGTTAAAAATGGGACTGAATCTTCCTAAAAAGAGAAGTGCAATGAAAAAAGGCAAACGGATGATTGGAGACACGTCCCACTTCGCAGTAAAAGACCAGACAGTCTCTGTGACCTTTGGTACAGCTTGAATACCCAAGAGAAAGGCAGTGAGCTGTGGCCTAGCACATGGCCGACGGTGTTGTGCTCCCCAGCCCCGGAGAAGAGCCTCAGAACTGCCACCACAAACAAATATGTGCAGGGTACTATTCTAGGTTCTAGGACTACAGCCTGGACAAAGGGCTCTGACTTCACGGAGCATATAGTCAGCACAGCTTTGGTTAAGGAATCTGATATGAAGGGTTCTCCAGGTTAAATAAGTGAGAAAACTGCTCTAGGAGGCAGGTATTACAAGCCTAAGACATTCCAGGCAAGAGGCGATAGCTCCGAGGGGCTCGGAAAAGCTGATAAATAATTCAGGGGTTTTGCAGGGCACAATTTTGGTAGCTTGAAGTCTTCCACGGTGGGAGTACTTACAGGGAGGAAATTGGCAAATACTATAAATCAGGGTCTCTCTCTCTCTCTGCCCCCCCCCCCAGGGAGCCAGCTTTAAGCACCCCATTGCAAGGGCTGCTCATAAGGGGAAATGTGGCCGAGTCCTGGTTTTCTCTTTGGGGGAAAGAGAAATTAGGGTGTTTTAAATATATAGTATGGGGAAGAAAGAAGGCTCTAGTGAATCCTGGACCATCATTAAAATTTTCTAAATTTTTCAAGAGGGTGGGAATGTTTACACTTCCAGATATGACATGGTATACCTAGGCCACAATGAACCTTTGGGTGAAGGAGGTCTCCCAACATCAAAACGCTCAAGAGTCAAGCACTATAGGAAACTGGCTTGGAGACTCAGAGCCATTCAGACAAGGCTGACAGCCACGAGATTTTCTCTTTCCTGTTTGTTCAGCCTTCCTTCCCCCAGCTACTGCTAGGCCTCTGCCAGGGTTTTCAGCCGGCGCCAGTACTATGTGTGTGTTCTGAGGTTCTAAGAACCTTATTTAGATTGAAGTAGATACTCATCATGATTTTGGCTGCCCATCACCTACCATCTCTTCCTCCTCCTTAATAGTCTTGGTGGGGTAGAGTCAATCTCCTTTTATAGAAGCAGAAAATGTTGTTTACTCACTTTGCCAGCTTCCCTTGTAGCCGCATGACAGGAGTGCGGCCACATGGCAAAGGCTTGGTCAGTGAGAAACACTCACCAAGAGCTTTGAATGCAGAGTTGGTGTTGTATAGACGCAGGCCTGCCGGAGAATTCTCCATGGAGGAGGGCAGTGCACACTCAGCAGCGGGCAACTGTGTCTTCACGGGCCGGTTCACAGGTCACACCACTCAAAGCCCGGTTTTCCAATTGCCCCTACAATTCCCCCAACTCTCCAAAGAACTATCAATAAATTCTTTCTTATTTTTTTTTTAAGATTTTATTTATTTGACAGAGAGAAACACAGCCAGAGAGGGAACACAAGCAGGGGGAGTGAGAGAGGGAGAAGCAGGCTTCCCGCCAAGCAGGGAGCCCCATGTGGGACTCGATCAGACTCGATCCCGGGTCTCCAGGATCATGACTGAGCCACCCAGGTGCCCCAATAAATTATTTCTCTGCTTAAATCAGACAGAGTTCATTTGTACAGTTCACAACGGTCCAAATGACACAGGGATCAGGAGATGAGCTCATATTACTCTACGTTTCTCAGGTGTGGGGTTGGTGCTGGGGTTGATAGCCAGCTATGTCCTGTTAACCCTTTGGACTCCAACAGACGAACATAGAAGAGACGTTGGCTGCAACCACCGAGGGCCACCCCCGCTTCCCAGGCACTGAGTTCAGTGAGGCTGGACAGAACAAGTTTGTGTGCGGGGCTCCTGGGTGGTTCAGTCAGTTTAGCATCTGCCTTTGGCTCAGGTCATGATCCTAGAGTCCTGGGATGGAGTCCTACATCAGGCCATTGCAGGGAACCTGCTTCTCCCTCTCACTCTGCCTGCAGGTCTGTTTGCTTGTGCTCTCTCTCTCGGTCAAAAAAATAAATAAAATCTTAAAAAAAAAAAAAAGAACAAGTTTGTGAAAGAGAAAGCTGTGCGCTTTCATGTCTGCAGGCTTTATCTTACAAGAACATGGTGATTCGGTCCAGGAGCTTTCACTCCTCCATGGGAACTAAGACTGTATTTCAGAACATCTAAATACCACCACGGAAGGCGGAAGGCGAAAAAGCTGCCAATTAAACTTTAGCACAACACTCGTCACTTAAAATGTTGATCTTATACTTACTTAGCAAGCTCTTTTAGACTTACTTAGACATAGATTTTTACCATATGTTGTTCTTGCACATACATAAAAAGGAAAACATGAGCAAAATAACTTCAATTATTCTTAGAAGCTCTTTATATTCAGAACCCAAATATTCTGAATCATGTTTGTTTTCAGAGTTGGAAAATAGCTTTTAGTGAATATCATTTTACATTTTTCCTAAGGCTTCACACAAGTCAAGAACATACTCTGCATACAGATCTTTTTATATTAAGACCTCCGTTTTACACAGTGTTCCCTCTTCTCACATTTCTTTCAAGCTTTTTGTTTTGAAATAATTCTGGACTCACAGTAACTTGCAATAATAGCATGAAGAGTTCCTATAGGGTCGCCTGGGTGGTTCAGTCATTAAGCATCAGTCTTTGGCTTAAATCATGATCCCAGGGTCCTGGGATCAAGCCCCGCATCAGGCTCCCTGCTCAGCAAGAAGCCTGCTTCTCCCTCTCTCATTCCCCCTGCTTGTGTTTCCTCTCCTGCTGTTTCCCTGTCTCTTTGTCAGATAAATAAAATCTTTTTTTTTTTACTTTAAATTTATTTTTTCAGTGATCCAAGATTCACTGCCAGGCCCCACACCCAGTGCTCCATGCAATAGGTGTCCTCAGTACCCACCACCAGGCCATCCCTCAAGTCCCTCAGTTTGTTTCTGTGTCCAAAGTCTCTCATGTTTCATTTCTCTCCCTGAATTACCCTACTTCCCATTTCCTTTCCTTCTCCTACTGTCCTCCATATTACCCCTTATGCACCACAAGTAAGTGAAACCATGTGATACTTGACTTTTTCTACTTGGATTATTTCACCCAGCATAATCTCTTCCAATCCAGTCCATGTTGCTACAAAAGTTGGATATTTATCCTTTCTGATGGAGGCGTAGTACTCCATTGTATATATGTACCACATCTTCTTTATCAACATTCATCTGTTGAAGGGCACCTTGGCTCTTTCCACAGTTTGGTGATTGTGGCCATTGCGGCTATGAACACTGGGGTACATATGGCCGTTCTTTTCACTACATCAGTATCCTTAGGGTAAATACCCAGTAGTGCAATTGCAGGGTCATAGAGTAGCTCTATTTTTAATTTTTTAACGAATCTCCTGGGATCGAGCCCCACATCAGGCTCCCTGCTCAACAAGAAGCCTGCTTCTCCTGTCTCACTCCCCCTGCTTGTGTTCCCTCGCCTGCTGTTTCCCTCTCTGTCAGATAAAAAAAAAAATTCTTAAAAAAAAAGAGTTCTTGTATATGCGCTACCAAGCTTTTCCTCAGGTTTCGAGTTCCTTTTTAAAACTTGAGATAGCATGCATATACCATAAAATTCACCCTTTGAAATATACAATTCGATGATTTTTTAATACGTTCACCATCATCATTACATTACATATTCTGGAGCATCTTCATCACCCCAAAGAGAAACCCCACACCCATTAACCATTATTCCCCAGTCCACTGCTCCCACTCTCCTACCCTCAACCACTAATTCACCTTCTGTCCCTATGGCTGGGCCACTTTTTAAGTCAGAGTGGCCTGTGTGATCTCAGACCATGTCACCTTCTGTGTCTTCAGGAGCACTGGCGATGGGGCATTTTACAAAAGTGCTCTGTTATGTCTGCTGGGTTTTCTTCTAAGCTGCTGACACCCATTCTTCCAGTTTTGATGCACATGGCAGGCAGTGACACTGCCATCATTACAGCTGTCTGGCGAATGAGATTGTCATTTGACTCCCCATTTTAGAGAGGTTAAAATGTGAAAAAAAAGAAAAAAGTTCACCTCTTACTATTAATGAAACCCTGTAATGGAAGGTTATTTGGGACATTTAAATTTAATTGTTGTTGCATCACTGTCAAACATCATATTGTCAAATGTTTATATTGTCATCTGATCCCATTGCATAGCTTCTGGTAAACCAGTTGGACAAAAAACAGCTTAGCAAATATGAGACAGGAATGAGGATAGTGATTCTCTTTTTACCCTAAGGTGGAGTGGGCATTTAATTAAAGAACTGTTCTCCTCCCACTTGAGAGCTTTCTTGGTAGAAAGGCTAAACTATCCATCAATGGTTGACAAAGGGACCCAAAGAAGCACTGGATGGTAGGATGCCAGTGTAGAGGTTAGCCTCATAAAGTTGGGAGCCAGGACAACAGGTTTCTAATCCTCACTTCAGGGAATTCCCCTGCCATGACTGAATCTCGGAGTGACACCACTTGCCCTCCCTCCAGTCCTTACTAACAACATGCGGGTGCTTTTCTGTTTGTCCATTCCCCACCCTTTTCTGCTCTGTTCTGTGTCTGGGCAGGATGACTGCTACAGACTGCATTCCATGTTATTATAGCCCCCTACTTTCCTGGGGATCTGGTCAAAAGACCGAGTTCAGATGGTGCGACAAGCAAGTAGGCAGGTGTTTACCTTCTCCCACAGCCCACCCTCACCTTGGGGAAGTCAGGGCCAGCTTTGTCACTGGCTTCTTTCCTCTGCCACATTCCTGTTCAGCAGCATCTCTGCCTTGGCTAGCACTCTCACTGAGTTCTGGTAAGAGCTCCCTTCCTTAATCCTCACTAGAACTTCCCTGTATGGAGTTCTTGGATGCTTTACGTCTTTTGTTATTACCCTTAACCTTGCCCGTGCCTCTGTAAATAATCCCTTTGCTATATTCCCCTCAATTATCTCTGAATTACCATGTGTTTCCTGCTGAAACACTCAGTCCTTGCCCCAGGAGGAGTGACTCACACACAGCTTGGTGCCTCTCCTCCTCTCTGTCTAGATGTGTGCCCCCTGCAGCAGGCACCAAGTCCTATCTCCCACATGACACAATTTTGCTGGGCCAGGTTCTGTTTCTGCAACAGGGTGTTCTGAACTTGGAGGCCAATAGGTTAAAATTCAGTGGGAAGATATTTAAAAACCCAGTTTTGCCTACTAATCAAAGCTGTATTCTACAATGCAGTTTTAACCAATTAAAAAGCTGAGATTTTAGGGGCGCCTGGGTGGCTCGGTTGGTTAAGCGACTGCCTTTGGCTCAGGTCATGATCCCGGAGACCCTGGATTGAATCCCGCATCGGGCTCCCTGCTTGGCGGGTAGCCTGCTTCTCCCTCTCTCACTTCCTCTGCTTGTGTTCCCTCTCTGGCTGTGTTTCTCTGTCAAATAAATAAAATCTTTAATAAAAAAAAAAAAGCTGAGATTTTAATAATCATTTATTTATTTATTTAAAAGCTGGAATTTTATTCCCTAAGATCTATTTCTCTGCTGCTCTGAATTCAGAAGATAGAGGCCATTATTGTTGGGTCCCTTTAAATTCTATAACCACTCTCAAATTTATATCTCCAGTTTCAGCTGCACATAGAAAGCTGTATTGTTTAACAAGCTGCTCAAAACAAATCTATCCATGCCAAACTCATGATCTTCCTTTTTCTACCCCAAACTTCTTCCAATGTTTCCTATTTCATTCCATCATACCACTCTCCACCCAGTTGCTGGAAACCAGAAAGTCCTTCTTGAAACCTTCTTCTTCATCCTTAAATATACAAATTTTCAAATACTATAGGTCCTACTTATGAACAGATCATTAAACCACCCATCCTCTCTCCATCTGCTACAACCTTGGTATAAGCCACCATTAACTCTTGCCTGGATAATAATAATGGCTTTTTTTAAAATCTTAAGGTGTAAACACACTATAAGAGACAAAAATTTACCTACTTTCAAGAGCATCAGATATATCATGAAGCTTCCAGATAGTTCAAAATAGCTAAGAAACATTCATTCTAGTGTAGAGTGAATTCTAGTCATTTTTCTAATAGTAAGTGACATATTTTTATTTTTATCTTTATTTTTTTAAGTAAGCTCTACACCCAGTGTGGAGCTCAAACTTATGACCTTGCGATCAGGAGTTGCATGCTCCATTAACAGAGCAAGCCAAGCATCCCAAGTGCAATATTTTTAAATGAAAGCACCTAACTACAGTATCTAAGGGCCTTAAAACAACAAGAAATAACTGACCAAGTGTTTGGAGCTGTGAGAACCATGAAGGGTGGTGCTCTATGCTCTGGATGTGCAAGTGCTCCCTGGGTTGAGAACTGAGCCAGATCTGGGGGTCATCAATGGCATCATTGTTCTTGGAAGTAGGTAATAAGGAAGACACCTTTGACCCCAGTATCCTTCAGGGCTCTCTACCTAAGTTCGTTCCTGTTGTGGGCTGAATGTGTGCCCCCAAAAAGATACATTCAAGTCCAGTTTTAGTGAATGTGCTCTTATCTGGAAATAGGCCATTGCAAATGTATTTAGTTAAATGAGGTCATACTGAATTAGGGTATGACTGGTGTCCCTGTAGGAATAGGAGAAGAAACACAGACACCGATACAGAGAGAAGGTGGCCACAAGAAGACAGAGGCAGGGACTGGAGTGATACTGCCACAAGCCAAGAACATCTAGGGCTACCGGATGCCAGAAGAGTCAAACAGGTATTCTCCCCCAGAGCCTTTGGAGGGAGCAAGGCTCTGCAACTTGACTTCAGATTATCTCTACTATCTCTAGAACTGTGAGATCATAAATTTTTGTTTGTGGTACTTTGTTACAGAAGCCATGGGAAACTAATAAACCAGCCTTTAGGAATATAGTCCTTGAGAACAGCAATCGGCAAATTATGGCCCATTGGCCAAACCCAGCTCACTGCCTGTTTTTAAAAGGCTGATGCACTAAGAACTCTTTTTTCTTCAGAAGAACATCTGCAGTCAATTTGAAGATAGAGAATACTAACTTTGAACCTCAGTTAAGTGAAAGGTTATCTCCCAAAAAAGAATTCAATTCTTGTCATCTATAGACCTGTATTACAAAAAAAGTTACACTCAATTACTATTTTATTTTTATTTTTTTAAAAAAGATTTATTGGGGCGCCTAGGAGGCTCAGTTTGTTAAGCGACTGCCTTCGGCTCAGGTCATGATCCTGGAGACCCGGGATCGAGTCCCACATCGGGCTCCCTGCTCGGCAGGAAGCCTGCTTCTCCCTCTCTCATTCCCCCTGCTTCTGTTCCCTCTCTGGCTATGTTTCTCTCTGTCAAATAAATAAAATCTTAAAAAAAAAAAAAAGATTTATTTATTTGAAAGGGGGGGGTGAGAGCAAGGGAAAGAGAATCTCAAGCCGACCCTAGCCCTAGGGAGCACCTAATCAACTTTCTGTCTCTCTGGATCTGTCTATTTTAGACATTTTATAGATATGTTCCATGTTACTTTTCTATACTTGCTTTGGTTGATCTTAATTTTGAATTCATTTTCTTTCAATACTTTAAAACAAGAATAAGAACTAATACCAGAAGCGTAAGCTGTAGGAAGCTTTGAGTTTTCTGACATAAATCTTTCCTATCCTGAAATTTAGCCTATAGTTGTGGCCCCACTAGCTACATGTCTTATGTGGACTAAAAATATCTTGGACTTTCCCTTACAAAAATGCTCTGTGACTAAACATCCTGAGATCTGGAA
>PITA01004854.1:0-118050 GCA_004023965.1 Spilogale gracilis | reverse complement strand
ATCTATCTATCATCTATCATCTATCTATCTATCATGAATTAGAGTTTCTATTATCCAATAGATATGAACAAAATGGCTCCAAAGACTTGCAGAACCCATGCAGCAAGGCAAAGTGGGACACGTTTAATCATTATCATCTTCCTTTTTGTTGTTTTTTGTCAGAACTATACTAGCTTAGAGTGATGGATGTCGGTCATTTTGCTCATAGTCATCGTCTTATTTCATTTTTCTTCTTTTGTATCTAAAAGGCCCCCACCATCCACATTCTATTCAGTCAATGCAATCATTATATGAAAGCATTTGAAACCAATTCTCATTAATCATGCATTTCCACCATGACTTCACTGAATAATTTGTATCTGTGTGCTGATAGTCTTAAAAAGAAACTCATTTTTCCCTGTGTGTAGTTCAATGCAGAAAACTTGATCATGAATAAATATTAGCTCTAACTCACCATGTCCCATAATACACTGTGTTTAGGGAATTCTTTATGATAGTTTAATTTTTAAGAGCTGTTTATATATTTATATATTAGGCAATTCCAAATAGGAATTTAATTTATTTTATATTTGCAGTTATTTTCACACACATGATTTTCCATCTACAAAATTTCACTTCATAAAAACTCCTTTTTTAAATTCCTCATAGGCTACTGAAATATAGCGGCTAATTCCTCAATATCCAGAGCCACTAAAAATAATTATTTAGAGCCTTTAAAAAATAAGTTTTTTTATAAAAAAAATTACACATGGGTCTGCTTAAAAATTATTATCTTATTGAGCAGATATGGCATTTTTTTTTAAAGATTTTATTTATTTGACAGAGAGAAACACAGCCAGAGAGGGAACACAAGCAGAGGGACTGAGAGGGGGAGAAGCAGGCTTCCCGCCGAGCAGAAAACCCAATGTGGGGCTCAATCCTGGGTTTCCAGGATCATGACCTGAGCTGAAGGCAGTCGCTTAACCAACTGAGCCACCCAGGCGCCCCCATATATGGCATTTTATAAACTTTTCGTATTAAATAACACTAGAAACAAGTTCAAACATAAGATTGTATATTGGTGCACTTATGATACTTCAGGATCTAAGGTTTTTCACATAGGCAATCGTGGAAGTTGGTTAAAGCATTTTAAGTAACTTCAGTTGATCATAGTGTCTCTTTTTTTTTGTTCTGCTATGAGAGACAGTTCTTAAATTGTACTCAATAATATTTTTGTTTTCCTTTCTGTGGGAGAAGGCACTATAAGTAATTAGAGGATTTACAGCCAGAGCTATACTTTTAGACTGAAGAATTTGCTAATATAGGTACTATTCTCCCTTATTCACAGTTAAACCATTGCCAGCTTTGTGTCTAAGAAAGTTTGATTTCTTTAGTCAAGGAAAAATTAAGAAATGTCATTCTGCTCTGTGTCATAGTAAAGGTTTTAATAATACCTGCAGTTAAAAAAAAAAAAAAGCAACTTTGTTAACCTCATTTCCAAAGTATATTAGCTCTTAAAAACCAAGTTGAAAATTGCAATAGCAATAAAACCACTAGTACTTTGTGGGAAAACTAGTCCATGGAGTAAACTTTGAAGAATATTAAATGAGTATACATTTTTTAAATGTGTTCACATGGACACAGACCTAAGACCTGCTGGGAAAAAGGCCCGGTTGAGACTTAGTCCAGCTCAGGAATCCTGGGGGTGGGAGGGGTGGCCCTGTGCTTGGAGGAAAAATGTCTAAAGTGACCTTGTGATGTGTGTTTACATTGATATCTAAGAGGATTATGTTACCTAGTTGGAACCCACTTTCCTTTATCACTAGGGATTATGGATTCTTGAGAATAAGAGTGGTCAGGGTTTTATTGTTCTAGACATATCATCTTGTTAGTATTACAGCACCACACACAAACTTGAGAAACTAAAGCAAAATAAAGACAGCTCCAATGAGATATCAATGAAACCAAAGATAACAGCCCCAATGTTCTTCAATTTCCTTATTTTTATAGTTTTTTTCTTTTGTGTGTGTGTGTGTGTGTGTGTGTGTGTGTGTGTTCCTCAATTTTCATGCAAAAGTAGAACAGATACTTGGTTCAAAGAAGAGACATATTCAGGATTTTGGATTAAGTTTGTTTTAGGAAGACTGCAAGTCAGACTTCATAACTCCTCTGCCACGGGGCATTGTATTTTTTTTAAGATTTATTTATTTGAGAGAAAGAGAGTATGTGTGCACATCAGTGGGGGAGGAACAGAGAGAGAGAGAGTGAGAGGAGCAGACTCCCTGCTAAGCAGGAACCTCAGTGGAGGGCTTGATCTCACAACTCTGAGATCATGACCTGATCCGAAATCAAGAGTCTTATGCTTAACCGACTGAACCACCCAGGCACCTCTCCACTGAGCATTGTATTAAGGATGTTAAAAAAGAGAGCATACTATAGTCGGTTTCTATGGAGCCAAAGAGACCTTAAATGGCTAAAGCAATCCTGAGAAATTAGATCAAAATTGGAAGCACTGTCCTTATTGACTTCAAACTGTATTACAATGCTGTAGTAATCACAGTGATACTGGCATACACTTTAACCATTGCAACAGAATTGAGAGCCATCAAATAACTCCTAGAAGAAAACATTAAGAGTAAACTCCTTGACATTAGTTTTGGCAATGATTTTCTCATGTCAAACTAAAAAGCTTCTTCACAGCAAAGGAAACTATCAGTGAAATGAAAAAGTAACTTATGGAATAGGAGAAAATATTTGCAAACCACCTATCAATACAGGGTTAACATCTAAAGTACAGAAGGAACTCACACAACTCAATAAACAATACAAAAAAAATTCATCCAATTGACATGGGCTAAAGACCTGAATAGACATTTTCCCAAGAAGACATACAAATCCCAACAATTACAAGAAGAGGTGCTCAACATTGCTAATCATCAAAGAAATGTAAATTAAAACTGCAATGAGTTATTACTTCCCAGCTGTTCAGGGACAAAAGACAAAAGACAAAAATAACAGTCATTGGCAAGGATGTGGAGGAAAGGGAATCCTTGTACACTATTCCTGGGAATGTAAACTGGTACAGCCACTATGGAAAACAGTAGAGTTTTCTCAAGAAATTAAAAATAAAACCACCATATGATCCAGCAATTTCACATCGGGTATATATCCTAAAGAGACTAAATCACTATCTCCAAAAAATATTTGTTCATTGCAGCATTATTCATAATTGCCGTAGCATGGAAACAACTTTAATGTCTGTTAGTGAATGAATGGAAAAATAAAATATGAGATAGATAGATAGATACATACATACATATATACATACTGTGGACTATTAGACTTTAAAAAGAAGGAAGTTATGCCATTTGTGACAATATGGATGAAGCTGCAAGGCATAATGCTGAGTTGAATAAGTCAGACAAAGAAAGACAAGTACCGTATAGTACCGCTTATATGTGGACTTCAAAAAAAATGAACTCCTAGAAACAAAGAGTAGAATGGTGGTTGCTAGGGTATTAAGGAAATAGAGAGAACCTGTTAAAATTGTATTAATTTTCAGTTGCAAGATGAATAGACTTGAAGATCTTATATAGAACAGTGAATATAATTGATAATACTCTATTATATAACTGAAATTTGCTGAGAGTAAATGGAAGTATTCTCATAAAACAAAACAAAAACAAATAAAAGAGGGAGTACATATATGAGGTGATTATATATGTGGATTAACTTAAATATATGTGTGATATATGTGTGGATTAACTTAAAGGCGGGAATTCTTTTATAATGTGTTTATACATTAAATCATTGCATTGTATACTTTAAATATATTATAATTGTGTTAATTATAGCTCAGTGGGGTGGAAAAAATAAACAGGATTTTATGCCATGACCAAGTGGGATTTATCTGAAAGATGTAAAGATGCCTAACACCTGAAATTATATTAAATAACATAAATATATATATTATATTTGAGATATATTTTTCTACATATTACAATGATAATCTGAAAATGAAATTAAGAAAACAATTCCACTTAAATAGCATCATAAAAGACAAAATCCTTGGGAATATATAATATATATATATATATATATATATATAAATTCAATGAGTGGACAAAGATTATAAATAGATACTTCTCTGACAAAGATATCCAAATGGCAATACCTTGAAGAGATGCCTAATATTAGCCATTAGGCACATTATAATCAAAACCACGAGAGAGATCACTTTATGTCTGCTAGGACGAATATAGTGAGAAATTCAAATAGCTTTTTGGTGGATAGTAGAATACAGCTGCTTTGGAAAATGTTGGGAGTTGTTTGACATGTTAATCACCGAATTACCACATGACCCAGCAATTCCATGCCTGGATATAGACCACAGAGAAATGAATATATATGACTCTACAAAAACTTGTACATGAGTATTCATAGTAGCATTATTCATAATACCCAATAAGTGGAAATGTCTAACACCTGCTAAATGGGTAAGGAGTGTATTCCAACCATATGGACAAACATCAGTACTAAACTCGGATGGAAAAGTGAGAAAAAAATGTTCTATTTAATTTAGGGTATGAAGAGGATTGTATCTTACATCTGAATGTACAGTCTAGAGAAATAAACAACATTCTCTGAGAGAAGGAAGGGCTTCCTATTTTCCAAAATTCTTACCAACAAATGTATAGTTGCAAAAAATAAAGTCTTGGTACGTACAGATCACAGAACTATTGGAAACATAGCTGTCTCCTGCTAGGTCCAGCCTTAGATAGATGCATAAGGTTGGAGTAGTCCATCATGTATCTTCTCTTATTTATTTATTTTTTAAAAAGATATTATTTATTTATTTGACAGAGAGAGTGAGGGAGCATAAGCATGGGGTGTGGCAGGCAGAGGGAAAGGGAGAAGCTGGCTTCCTTCTTAGCAGGGAGCCCAATGAAGGACTCGATCCCAGGACCCTGGGATCATGACCTGAGCCAAAGACAGACACTTAATGTACTGAGTCACCTAAGCATCCCTGGCTACCCTATTTTTTTTTTAAAGACAAATGAGAATTTCTCAGAGCAAAGTTATTTTCTGGATGTCAAGTATTTGAGGAGTTCATTGACTTTTTCAGATCAATTGTTCTGAAATTTTATTTTTTTTTGAATTTTATTTGATTTTTAATATTATTTTATTTTATTAATTTTATTTTAGGCCTGAAATTTTAAATCAGCTGTTCTTGAGGTTATTGAGAACTTGAGAGCTATTCTTTTTTTAATTAACATATAATGCATCATTTGTTTCAGGGTACAGGTATGTGATTCATCAGTCTTACACAATTCATAGCAATCACCATAGCACATACCCTCCCCAATGTCCATCACCCAGCCATGCCGCTCACCTTCCCTCCAGCAACCCTCGGTTTGTTTCCTGAGATTAAGAGTCTGTGAGAGCTATTCTGTCACAGAGACAATCTGCTATAATTTTAGCCACCCTCTTCGTTTTGCAATGGATATTGCTTGCTTATCTGCTTCTTATACTTTTCATCACACAAATATTTTTATGCACAGCCAAATTTTAGGCACATTTGAAAAATATGTGAAATTTTTGTAAGTTAATTTTACCTCTCTTGTAGTATAATCTTTACTTTCCACCCGGTTCTCTTACGTCTCCTTTGTCTTACTCCATCTCTTGTATATAGGAGATCTCCTGCCAGGCTTTCACTCAGGATGCTTGGACTCCCTACCACTGGCACGACAGTACATTTCTGTCTCTAGAATTTCCTTCCTCTGATTTTGTCCCCTTCTTAGAACTAAGGTCTTTTCCATCCTGACTTAGAACTAAAATGTCATTAATATATCTAGGAATACATAGCATAGTGTACACTCTGAAGTCAGATATCTAGATTCATTCCTGTGTGAGTTTTCTAGCTGTCATAACTGACTACCCAAAACTGGCAGATTTAAACAAAGGAAATGTACTCTCCTACAGTTTTTGGAGCTAGAAGTGTGAGATTGAGGCATTAGTAAAGTTAGTTCTTTCTGAGGACTGTGAAGGCTAATCTGTTCTATGCCTCTCTCCTAGCGTCTTGTGGTTTACTGGCAGTTTTTGGCATTCTGTGGCTTCAGCTGCCTCACCCCATTGTCTGCCTTCCTCTTCACCTGGCGTTCTCCCTGTGTGTGCGTCTTTCTCCAAATTTCCCTTTTGATAAGGACATCAATCATATTGGATTAGGGGTTCACCCTACTCCAGTGTGACCTCATATTAAAATAACTGATTGATTCTGCAACAGCTCTATTTCCAAATAAGTTCACACTCTAAGGTGTTGGAGGTTAAGAGTTCAGTTTATGAATTGGAGGCAGGGGACACATTCAAAACATAACCTTTACCTTATCCTCCCTGAGCCAAAGTTTTTGTATCTGTTAAAATTGGAAAAACACTATTATCTATGTTATAGCGTCTTTATGAGGTTTGAGAGAATTCATACCCAGATAACATTTAGAATACTGCCTGACGCAGAAGAAGCACTCCTGATAATGAGTAAACATGTTATTTATATTCATGATATTAATATATTTTAATAAAGATGTTCAGGGAAAATGTTTTTAACTCAAATCCTCCAGAACTTCAGAGAGCTCTATCTTTATTCTCAGGCAGAGTTTGGGGTTGTTTTCTTTTTACATGCAAAGTGAAATGGCACTGAGGAAAGAATCATGACATCTACTATTAAGTGTTGCTTAGAGATCCTGAAGTGTTACAGTTACCTGGCTTTAAAAAAATCACACAGATTGGTTACAGTATTATGTTCCAGTAGCTCTCGGCTATCTGCCCACGCATTTCAAGAGAGTTGTGTGACTTGTGTTCCTTATAGTTTCATGCAGGAGCTGGCTACTGCAGTTCACTTTGTGTGCAAAATTTTTAGGTTTTAACATGAAATTCTAAGTGTAAATTTCCATACATTAATATGAATGGAAAAAGAAAACAGTGCCAGAAAGTTCTCTTGGACTGGCTAAGCTAAGATATAGACATATTCAATACTGTTAAGATGTAAATGAACAGCATACTGCGTTCTGATACAGCTGCATAAATGTTTGTACTTCTATAATCAGGATAATAACAAAGCTTTAAAGTTATTTTTATACATATATTGTCTAAAATCCCATTAACACCTTTCCACCTGCTTGCATTTTATGTTTTATGTTGTGATATTGACAAAATGATAAAGTTCATGCGGTAATTTGGTTTGCACATTATTTTTAAGTGTGCCACAAGCTGATATGAATAGAGATTGTAAGGAACATTCTTAGGCAATTAAAAGATGAGCACAAACTCAAGATTCCAAAGTGATGGAAATAATTTAAATGGTGCAATAAAAAGTTCAAGCCTTCAAAAGAATTTGCTGTTTTGACAACGTAGACCTTAACGCTTTTATTTGTTCTATTCTTCATCAGTTTTATTGAGGTGTAATTTCTATACAGTAAACTGCACCAAAAAAAGTATATAATCCTATAAATTTTGACATATGTAGATTTTTGTCCATCACCACATTCAAGAAAATATATTCATTACCCCAAAAGTTCTCTTGTAATCTTTTGTAATCACTCCTTCTTGACCCTCTCCATGCCTCATCCCCTGTCCCAAGGAAATCATTGCCATTGTAAGTTTGCATTTTAAAAAATATTATATAAATATAAATATACACAATGTACATCATTATTGTCTGGCTTCTATCACCCAGCATAATTATGTGAGATTTATCCATGTTGATGTGAGTAACAATAGTTTATTCTGTGTTATTGCTGGTGAATATTATATTGTTTGGCTTTATAAGTTTGTCCACTTGCCTGTTTATGAAGGTTTGTGTTCTTTCTAGGTTTTGGTTATTCCAAATGGAGGTGCTATGAACAGCAGTGCACAAAGTGTGAAGTGCTTACAATTTGCATTGTACTTTTGCTTTTTTATCTTATTGGTCACACCTTGGATTCCTTGCTGATTTGTCATGCAGCTCAGTTATATATAAAGAGAGACAATATTGCAAATCACTCTAGGAAAGAGAGACATATTCTTATTCAATTTCAGTTAGTGAATTTCTCAAGTCTTCCATTTGTGTCATGGATACTTTCAATTTTCCTATTGGGGTCCAAGTTTTGAAAGGGAGAGTCCAGGAGGAGTTATGTTCTCTCTGTTTTGTTTGAGTGCTAGTTATTTATCTTGTATTGTATTTATGTATTTTTCTAACACTGCCTTGAGACAGTGAATGCTGAACCCCTGTAATTGAAAATGATCAGACTAATCTGGGTCAAAATGACCCTATTTGACTTGGAACAGAGAGTGAGATTTAAAGTGATACCTCTATAAATAATAATTTCTTTTAAAATCTTTAAAACATCTCATAGACTTTTGAAGCATCTATGAAATAACAAAGCACATCTCTTCAATATAAAATTGAGTAAGTCTGCTGATATCTTACGACAACTAAGTCATGTTTGTTACCTGCTAGTTGGGTGTTAGCTACGTCAAAGTATAATTCTCAGTGTGTGCGCTCCTTTCTTTATCAACCATGGCCAATATCTTTGAACTTAATGCATCTTATGTGATAACCTATAGAAGCTCAGATTCTACTTTTTATATATCTGGGAGTAAAGGTTTATAGAAAGCGTTGACACAGAAATATAATGAAAATTTTGACCTGGTCGATTGCAAAACTGACACTTGTTCAGCTACGTCAACCACAATTTATAATCTGAATATTTGATTCATGCCCCATAACATCATCCTTTCTATTAAAACTTACTCTCTATTATACATGTACCCTAAAATGTATAATTTACATTTATTTCATTTATTTTTAGGTGGGGGACTTTTTTGGTAAAAATCATATAACAAAGATTTTTTGCATATTTTAAGTTATAAAAGATATAATACACTAACAAATACATCATTTGAAAAAGAATTTTTAAAGTTTTGGAATTATTTTTATTTTCAGGGGATGTAGGACCCGTTTATTTATCATATACTCAAAATATAAAGCCACCCCTAGCTAGAAGTTGTTGAGGGAAGATAAATTAGGAAATGGAGATTTGGTCATCTAATCATGAGAATCTGCCCCAGATATAGACTTACTGTGCCTGCGGGAGATGTTGGCAGCACTTGGGAGAACTAGAAGAACCTTTTGTGGGTAGCTGAGATGCGACACTGGATATCTAGTGACATGGGGCACAAATAGACTATTGCTTTTTGAGGAAGTAAAAGATGAGCCCTACAAAAAAAAAAGTCATTTTTTGAGACGAGGTGGGGGGGAGGAAGATGAGCCTTCTATATATCTGTTTGTAGAGAACCAGGTCAGACTATCATAGACACACAGAATGGAGAGTTTACTGCTTTCCTGCCCTTTGTACATTAAAAAGAAAAGAAGAAAGAAAGAAAGAGAGAGATAGAAAGAGAGAGAGAGAGAAAGAAAAGAAAGAATAAAGAGAGAGAGAGAAAGAAAGAAAGAAAAGAGAGAGAGAGAGAGAGAGAGAGAGAGAAAGAAAGAAAGAAAAGTCATTTAATATCATTCAAGAGAAACTAATTCCCCCAAGCCTTGATAAAGCTGTAGATTTGTAGTGTGTTTCTTACAGTAGTTAAATAACTTTTCATACCATATTTCAGTCCATTTGAGAGTATGAAACACTGCTGTTTCAGAAACCTTAAAGATGTAATGTGTGAACTTTAGTAAGATTCCCCATAACAGTGAACTGGATCCTTATGGCAAAACTAATCAACACAAAGATTACTCACAATGCATTTTAAGAAGGAAGATGAAAATTGTGGAATTTACTCAAGAGAGAAGATAGGATGCTCTCATGTATTAAAATTTAGATGGTAAATGATAAAATTATAACCCCAATACTGAGTATACTTACACTTCATACCTTAGTGAGTTTGTTTGGTTTTTGTGACTTTCTGTCTGAAATTTCTCTCCATATTTCTTCCTTTCTACCTGATGTAGAATTCCAATATATCCTTCCAAACTCAACTATGAGTTTTTTGGCCAAAATCTTTCTGATCCTAAAACCTTATTGACACCTTCTAGAATTTATCATTCTCTTTCCTATTTTCCTCTAGAATACTTATAAATAATACAGTGCATTTATGAACAGATTTACTTTAAGTTTTAATGGATTGCATATCTCATTGCCTTTTAAAAACATAGAAGATATATTACTTCAGTGTAGATGGATACTTTATCTTTGAATTCTTAATACCACTCAGCCATTCATTTGTAACCTGTAATTTGTTTAATATGTACTGATTTTCATTTGTGTCCTATAATAATACTTCCTGACTGTCTATTATCTACCTGACAGTACATTCAATGCCGGGTATGGAAAGGTAAAAAAAAAAATGTATATATATATTATTATATATATATAAATGTATATTTATATTTATAAATGTATATATATATATCAAGTTAGGTACGGGCGGTACCATAGCCGTGAGAGCAGTGAGACAGAAGCTGTAAATAATTTAAAATGTAGCGGGGTTGGGGGAATGTACAAGATAAAGGAGGAACACATATTGTGTATTAATAAATTTTTATTTAATTTTCAATGATCACCACCTACATTATGTTCTTAGTTTTTGAAATGTGATTTGAGAATGTTCATTGCCGTAGAGTAGGAAATACAGACTTCACAACCAAGGAAGTCTATGGCTTCTGACGTGACCATTGCAGAATATATCATTATTATTAATTATTATTATTTTTTTATTTTAGCGAGAATGGAGAGTACAAGAAGAAGTGGGAGTGAGAGGGGCAGAGGGACAAAGAGAAAGACAATCTTAAGTGGGCGCCACACCCAGCATGGGGCCCAACATGGGACTTGACCTCACAACCATGCGATTATGACCTGAGCTGAAATCAAGAGTCAGATGTTTAACTGACAAGGAATAAAAAAATGGAATGACTAGGGACGCCTGGGTGGCTCAGTTGGTTGGGCCACTGCCTTCGGCTCAGGTCATGATCCTGGAGACCCGGGATCGAGTCCCACGTCGGGCTGCCTGCTCTGCGGGAAGCCTGCTTCTCCCTCTCTCACTCCCCCTGCTTGTGTTCCCTCTCTGGCTGTGTTTCTCTCTGTCAAATAAATAAAATCTTTAAAAAAAAAAAAAAAAATGGAATGACTAGAGGTACCTTATTATTCAATGACTTTTATCTCCATTCTTTGGCACCATTGTAAAATATCTCCATCTTTCCCTTTTGAATTCTACTGAAATTTTAGGAAATGCTAAATTCATATATCATCTATCCATCCATTATCATTTTTTCTTTCTCTCTTTCTAAACACACACTCAAGCAGTATTTGGTATTCTATTGTTAGCAATGCACTTTCCTATCTCTGAAAAAGCCATATGAAAATTTAATCAAGTTGACATCTTCTTGAGCATAGCTCATTCTTTTTTTTCACTGAAGGGTGGCTGAACTGAAGGTACCAAGCCTACAAGCACTCCTTTCTCTTCTTGTGTATAATCTAGCTGAAATTTTATTGACATTTTCAGGCTGGAGAAATTTTAAACAAGCAACTAGTATGGAATAAACTGGAATGCTGTATAGTATAGGCTTTGATTCAAACAAGAAGAGAATTTTAAATTAAACTTGTATTCATCCAAGACAACCAAGGTTGAAATCAATCAATCAATCAGTCAACTTAGAAACATCTGTTGATGGGGCACCTGGGTGGCTGAGTTGGTTAAGCGACTGCTTTTGGCTCAGGTCATGATCCTGAAGACCTGGGATCGAGCCCCACATCGGGCTTCCTGATTGGTGAGAAGCCTGCTTCTCCCTCTCTCAGTCCCTCTGCTTGTGTTCCCTCTCTATCTGTGTTTCTCTCTGTCAAATAAATAAATAAAATCTTTAAAAAGAAAAGAAAGAAACATCTGTTGAACACCTACTCCTATTATATGTCAGGCACTAAGATAGCTACCACAAAGAATTGGATAAGTTTTTTCAAGATTTTATTTATTTGAGAGAGAGAAAGAAAGCATGAATGGGGGAGGGGCAAGGGGAGGAGCATACTCCCCACTGAGCAGGGACCCTGATGCACGGCTCAGAGTGGACCCTGATATCATGACCTGAGCTGAAGGCAGATGATTAACCGAATGAGCCACCCAGGTGCCCCATTGGATAATTTAAATCCACCTTTAAGGGTTCTCTCAGAAGGCAGACAAAATTTTTATGTAATTTTCATATCTCCTTGGCTTTGGAATAACCATCATGATTTAAATCCATGATTCATTGTTCTTGATAATGAACCTAAGTGTTATTTTAGCATGAAAATTGCTTTGTGCTTATGTTGAAATTAATCAACAATAAAGACCTCTCTTCATAAATATACATGTATTTAAAAAACAAAAATGCAAATCTTTGGGAAGAAATACAGATTTTTGGTAGAATGTAATTATCTAATTTGTAGTGAATAGAAACACTAAAGTTATAAAAGCATGTGATGTTTAAATACAAATAACAAATTTATAATTTTCTTTTAAAGATTTTATTTATTTATTTGACAGAGAGAAACACAGCGAGAGGGAACACAAGCAGGGGGAGTGAGAGGGAGAAGCAGGCTCCCCGCCGAGCAGGGAGCCTGATGTGGGGCTCGATCCGGGGTCTCATGGATCATGACCTGAGCCAAAGGCAGTCGCTTAACCAACTGAGCCACCCAGGTGCCCCCAAATTTATAATTTTTAAGAGTTATCTCAGCATTGAATTTTCTAAAACATAGATAAAATTTTATTTTCCTCACATTTTCCTGGTAAAAAATATACAAATTAGGCTTCATATCACACGTAATTATTTTCATCAAGTACATTTCTTAACTTATCCAAAGTTCCAAGTACATCAAAGACCAAAACATAGGTAGGTTTTTATATAATAAGAAACTATTCCTGTTTCTTTTAAGGCAGTGTTCATTGATTATGCAAAACTCAATGTGTACAAGGACTATGTCAGGAAAAACAGAAAAATATAAAGATGAACAAGACACAGATTTTTCTCTTAAGGAGCATTTAATCTAGAAGACACTGAAAGAGGGTGCTCTTAAAGAGCAAAACAAATGTAAAAAAAATTGGCACTATAATAAGTTGTTATAGAATTTAGAATGCAGAAGAAAGGAATAATTATTTCCTGGTAGATATGAAATTAGAGTAAAAACTCTCCTCAGATAAGCCCCAGGTAACCAAATATCTTTATTAACAGAAGTTCTCCATTCTCCCATGATTCATACTAATTAATGTACCAAATATTTTGAACACTAGTAACTAAGCTACTCTTTAATATGGCCATACCTAGGGGAGCCTGTGTTGCTCAGTCATGAAGCATCAGACTCTTGGTTTCAGGTCAGGTCAATATCTCAGGGTTGAAAGATTGAGTTCTTTTTTCTTCTTTTTTTTTAAGACTTTATTTATTTGACAAAGAGAGAGAGATCACAAGTAGGCAGAGAGGCAGGCAGAGAGAGAGGAGGAAGCAGGCTCCCTGCTGAGCAGAGAGCCCAACCTGGGCCTCCATCCCAGGACCCTGAGATCATGACATGAGCTGAAGACAGAGGCTTTAACCCACTGAGCCACCCAGGCACCCAAAAGATTGAGTTCTGGGACAGGCTACGTGCTCAGTATGGAGTCCACTTGAGATTCTCTCTCTGTCCCTCTCCCTTTGCCCCTCCCCACACCAGCATCTTTTCTCTATCTCTCTCTCATTCTTTCTCAAATAAATAAATCATTAAAAAAAAATGGCCATACCTATCTGCATTCAGCAGTTGAACTAAATGCTTATCAGGGGTCAAGTGTGTATTTTCAAACCTGTTTTGCCAGGAGTATTTTATTTTATTTTATTATTTTATTTTATTTTATTTTTTAAAGGTTCTATTTATTTATTTGACAGAGAGAGAGATCACAAGTAGGCAGAGAGGCAGGGAGAGAGAGAGAGAGGAGGAAGCAGGCTCCCTGCCGAGCAGAGAGCCCAACCTGGGCCTCCCTCCCAGGACCCTGAGATCATGACCTGAGCTGAAGGCAGAGGCTTTAACCCACTGAGCCACCCAGGTGCCCTGCCAGGAGTATTTTAATTGTGATTATGTAATATGTGAAAAATTATTGTCAAAAAAATTTTATCTCTAAAAATCAAGTTGAAATCTCTGGGAAGTTTTATGCCAATTGACTCCCCCCAAATTGTTTTCAACTTAAAATTTAAATTATCTTATACTCTTTTATTTTAAATATATTTAAATTTTTAAAATACTTGGGTAAAATACTTCAAATTGCTTCACAAACATCTTTGTTCTTTCTCTATTCCAAAGAGAATAAAATTGAAATAGTTACATTCTGAATATGATGAGTAATGATCAGAAAGTCAACATTAATTTATGTTTTAAATAAAAACAAAATATTAAAGATGTCTGTGGGTTGCACTCTACTAAGTCATATCCCTTCTATACTTCCTACTTGAGTCCAACAATTTTGTACAAGAGATAGGGAAAATGCCATATTTTTTTATTTACAGATGAAAAATCAACATTCATATAAGTTATGACTTCCTAAAGACCACAGAGTTAGAATGTCACCAAGATGGAATTTTAACCCAGGTTGTTTAAAATGGAGTCTAATGTTTGTTCCTACCTCTTTTTAAATAGAATATTTTGGGGAGAAAAGTTCATTTGTTATGGAGTAAGTTGGTTATGTGAATGTGAAATGTATAGATACAAAAAAGAATAAGAGATAAAATATCGCTATTCTAGTGAGTTGAGTGGTGTCTTTCCCAAATCTTTGTCTCTCTGGAGCCTCACAACCTATTTGCAGGTGTAATTAGGAAGGGATTTTCATTTAAGATCATTCTGTATTATAGTGGTCCTATTCTAATAACAGGTATCCTTAGAAAAGGAAAAACACAGAGACACAGGGTTAGCCATATGAAGATGGATGTAAAGATTGGAGTGTTATGTTCACAAACCAAAGAATGCCAAGGATTTCCAGAGCCACCAAAATTTAGGAGAAAAGCACGAAATAGATTCTCCCTCAGAGCGTCTGGAAAGACCCAATCCTTTCAACATCTTGATTTCAAGTTTCTGAACGCTTTGATCATAACATAATAAATTTCTGTCATTTTAAGTCACCAAGTTTGTGATAATTTGCAATGGCAGATCTAGGCAACTGATACAGCTACTAAGACATATATGTGGGAAATCACAGTTTTCTGTCAGTATTAGCTCATCCTAGGTATCTAATTACTAATTATTTTTTCTGACATTATAAAACTTTGCTATTATAATGACGCCCCTTTTTAAAGAAAGAAACAGACAATACCTATACCTATTTTTCTACTCAGTTCCAGAAACAATTTTTTATTATTTAATCTGTTACTAAAAATCAAGAAAAGACATTTAATAAAGTAATAGTTCTGGAGGACCTGGGTGGCTCAGTTGGTTAAGTGTCTGCCTTCAGCTCAGGTCATGATCTCAGGGTCCTGGGGCAGATCCCGGCATCAGGCTACTTGCTAGGCAAGGATCTTCCTTCTCCCTCTCCCTCGCCACTATACTTGCTTGTGCTCTCTCACATGCAGGTTCTCTCTCACTCTCTCAAATAAATAAATAAACTCTTTTTTTTTCTTTTTATAAGAAATGCTTCCAAAAGAAAGAAGGATAGGAAAGGAAAGGAAAGGAAAGGAAAGGAAAGGAAAGGAAAGGAAAGGAAAGGAAAGGAAAGGAAAGGAAAGGAAAGGAAAGGAAGGGAAGGGAAGGGAAGGGAAGGGAAGGGAAGGGAAGGGAAGGGAAGAAAGAACTTCTAAGTACATTTTTCTAGTAAAAGACTTCCCTAGAAGCCATTTTTAAATTAAAAAAAATGTGTCTATGTTGATTCAAATGGTCCCACATACAGCTATTTTGGCTTGCATTTAGTTGTAAAATGTTAGATTACATAAGGCCAAAAGTGAAATGCAGATTTTTTCTTTTCCAGCTTGAACCACAAAATAAAAATTTAAGGGTACTATTGTGGCCCAGTAAGAAATCAAAAGACCTGTATGCATTGGAAATTGTGTTTAAGTTGATTCAATGATAAATATTGAAAGGAAATTATTATCTATAACTTTAATAAAGCAGATTCTTCAAAATGAGATTTTTTTTTACTTTAAAAATTACTCATGTTGGGTGGTTCCTGCAATCAGAAAAGCGACACAGAAATAATGTCCAGACCACTGTCTAGTGGCTGGTTTAGAAGGTTTACATGTAAGATTCATAGATATATTGGTCAAGGTTCTCCAAGGGAAACAGAACCGATAAGATAACTAATTAGTTATAAGAATTGGTTTTTATGATTATAGAGGCTGAGATGTCCCACAATTTACCATCATCATTCTGAAAAACCAGAAAAGCTGCTGGTGTATTTCAGTCCAAAAATCTGAAGGCTTTAGAACAAAAAACACTAATGTCTGAGAGCAGGAAAAGATGGGCACCCTAACTCAAGTGGAGAGAGCAAACTTTCCCTTCCTCTGCATTTTTGTTCTATTCTGGCCCAGAGCTGATTGGATAATGCCCATCTATGATGATTAAGTCGAGTCTTTCTCAGTGGTCTATTAATTCAGAATAGACCTACTCTCTTCCAGAAACAGCCTCACAGACATACCCAGTAATAAAGCCTCGTCTGGTTGACACAAAATTCACCACAACTACAGGGTAACTGAGAAGTGTTCTCTTACTTCTCAGAGTTACTGAATTAGATGTTCACATTCCTTAGCTACCCAACTCCCACAGCCCAATCCCAGGAAACATTCTCAATTTATTGGGATAGTCTGGGTTATTTTATTTAATTTTTAGCACATAGGGATTTTTTCCCTCTTAATATTGTCTATTTATTTTTCTGGAGAAATATAGACTACAGTTAGAAGAATTAGTATTGTATAGGCTTGGAAACAACTAATTATATTTTATCTTACATATCTGAAACAGAACAGAGTGTAGTAAAATATTCCTTGGATATAATATATCATTGTTTAGCAGAGTGTGATCTTAGTATTACCTATATTAACTAAGTTGCTTATTAAAAAATAAACAACAAAATAGATAGTTCACATTCCTGAACTCTCCTCCAGGCTTACTGAATCAGAAATTCTGGATGTGGGGCTGAGAAATTTGTCTTCTTAAGAAGCAAACCAAGTGATTCTATGATACACCAAAATTTGAAAGTTGAAATGAACTTCACACTAAGCATTTAAATTGTTATCTTATAAAGTGAATTTTTATATAGCATTATATGTGTAAAAGTAAAGCATGTAATCTCAATCTGAGGAGTAAAAAAATGAATACTAGATTTAAAAAAAGTTAAATATTTAAATATTACAAATTGGTTGGCTCAAGAAAATTCAGTATCAATGTCTGGGAGAAAACAAAGGCAGGGCCTTGCTAGTTTCCATTAATAGGAATTTATGAAAAAAATTTAAATTTACTCACAGATTATTGTTAGAACACATCACAGTTTAACTGGTAAGTTTATTAATAAAAATTCTTGTGCAGATAATTTTTGTATATGGAGTCTCCTCTTCCAGTGACTTATAAACCAGCTTCAAGGAAAATTACAAAATAACAAAAAAAATATTTAAAGGTTGGCATATCTTTAGAGATAAGATAGCTCAAATGTAGAGAGGAAGATGAAACATGTAAGGGTAAATTCCAACTAGATCCTTCCCTTGCTTTTTTTGTGGTTACTTATCCTTTATGCTTTCCTCTCCTAGTCTACCTGCTCAGAACCAGTCTCCAAATTCACTTGAATCTATTTCCTAAACAGCTTACCTCAGAACATTCTGTTCAAAGTCACCACTTACCTGGACAATTTAAGGTTTTCAATTTGCTATGGAAACTCCAATTCATTCTGTACATGGTAGATCAATTATGTTTTCTAAACTATATATGTCATCACATTACTCTTTGGCTTAAATGTTTTCATTGGTTTCCCATCACCCTAAGGATAAACCTCAAGTCTTCTACAAATATTATAAGCTTTCCATGATCTGATTCTTGACTTCATTTTCAGTCTTACATAGGTGGGGACTCATAGAGAAATATTTGAATTCTGAATGGGGTATTATTATTACAAAAACTGTGGAAGAAGGGCACTGCTGCCATTTATTGGATAGGAATAGGAATGTTTCATACCCTTTATTTATTAAAGAAAAAAAATCCCTTGTAGCTCTTATATTCCTGACCAGATATCATGTAGAGGGAAAACTGGTTTTAATTATTTAAGTCAAGAATCAACATCACTTTTATATATGAAAAAATGTTATTTTAGGGGTGCCTGGTGACTCAGTTGGTTAAGCATCTGTCTTCGACTCAGGTCAGGATCCCAAGGCCCTGGGATATATCTCCACTCGGGGTGGGATATATCTTAGCTTTCTGCTCAATAGTGAGTCTGTTTCTCTGTCTCCCTTTATCTGCCACTTGGCTGATTGTGTACTACCTCTCTATCAAATAAGTAAGTAAGTAAGTAAGTAAGTAAGTAAATAAATAGATACATAGATAGATAGATAGATAGATAGATAGATAGATAGATAGATAGATAGATCTTTCTTATTTAAAAAAAAAAAACAAAATTCTTTTGGGCATGCTATTAAGATTACCAAATTTTTTCAAGGTAGGAAGCTATCCAAATCAAGAGCAAATGCACTTTTTTGAACTCTACCAACAGTTGTTTACTATTCTGAAAATGATGTCACTTATGCAAAGCAATAAAGACTCCGCAAAGTAAATCATAGTTCAGATTAGGGCTCTAACCTCACCTTGAATCTGGTGTGCTAAGTAAGAAAATTGACTTTTTATGATCACCTCCAACAGATGGACACAGTTTGGGGGGAAATTTCAGTGAGCATGCATGTACTGATGACTTCGCCCAAGCATCACAGGTAATAGATGTATGACAATATCTAGGTACCAGCAATATTGAATGATAGTTTACTTATTACTTGTGACAGAAAAATCCCATGAGGAAAACTCAAGTCTGAAATTCATAAGGATCAGGTAAGATTAACACTCTATAGAATTAACAAGGGACAGCTTCACACTGTATAAAATTATCAAGGGACAGCTCATAGAGAAATTGAGATGAGTTGGCATTAGAAAATTTTATAGGGGCACCTGGGTGTCTCAGTTGGTTAAGCAGGTAACTCTTGATTTTGGCTTAGGTCATGATCTCAGGTTTGTGGGATGGAGCCCCGTATTGCTTAAGATTCTCTCTGCCCTTCCCTGCCTCTTTCTATCTCTCTCTTCCTCTGTAAAAAAGAAAGAAGAAAGAGAGACAGAGAGAGAGAGAAAAAGAACAAAAGAAAGAAAGAAGAAAGGAAGAAAAGAAAAGAAGACAAAAACAAAAAAGAAAGAAAGAAAGAGAGAAAGAAAGAAAGAGAGAAAAGAAAAAAGAAAATTTTATAGTATTTTGTTAGGAAGAGTAGATGTCAAGAAGGAAGTGGCAAGGAGGGAGGAAGACATTAGAAAACTGACAAGTAAAAATTTTTTTTTTTTAAGTTTAGGCCCATTCAGTAATTGGGAATCATGAAAATATATTCCAAGAAAAGTTCTCAGGAAGATGGCAAACCCTAAAAAAAATATTTTAAATGTGACTTTTGTCTTCTAATGGAAGAATTTTTTCCCTGCAAGGTCATGAGCTGTCATGTTGCACAATTTCAGTGGCTGATATTTGTATTTTATTTTACTGTTTTCTGAAGTTGTACAAAATAGAAATCCTTTGTAGATTAATACCCTCTTTACTGGAGTATGCCTTTTAACAGGATAATTCTGTTTCAACTTTCAAAGGAAAAAATATATGCCTGTCATCTATTCATTCTACATACATTTTGTCACAGGCCTATTTAATCATTTATTCCAAGCCTTAATCATTTAAAGCTTTCGAATTGATTGCAAATAGAGGTCAGGGTAGAGAGAAGATATTTCTTTATCTGTAGAATGCTAATATATTTGATTGAACGTGTGAAGAACTGCAGACTTGGAGTTGCATTCAAAGAAGAGGATAATGTTGTGTTCCTTTGCTGAAATATGCTGCAAATCCAGTCCTTCCACTTTAGAACGTTTTCTGTTAATTCATTAAGAAAGAACATGTGCACTTGTTTGAGTGTATTAGGGGAAGGGAGCAGGGAGAAGGTTAAGAATTGCCAAGAAAAAATTCAGCAAAGACAGGAGTGGACCTGGTTTGTTGTTCCTGAGTCATTCCTGCATGTTGGTCAGAGGGGGGAATATCCATACACGTGTAAGCCTGTCCCTTCCACAGTCACGTACTTACAACAACTTGTAGCCACTCAGGGCTCAGTATTACAGAAGAAAACATTTTTAATAACTCCCCTAAGGGTAGCTTCTAAAGTATGGTTTTTTTCAGTGGTCTCCTAAGATAGGAAGTTGGATAAAAAAATGAGGTTTACTGATAAATTCTACTTCTCTTAACTTCCATGCCTAGAGTGAGAGTGAGGTCTCTCTCTGGGATCATGACCTGAGCCGAAGGCAGTAGCCTAACTGACTGAGCCACCCAGGCATCCCTAAAACTTCCTTCTTTCTTGAATTATAGACTTTAAAGAAGTTGATTTTTCCTTTCCAAGTCATAATATCCCTTGATTTTGCCTATGAGTTGGCATGCCAGGCTTAAACCCTTATGCCTCCTCTCCTCCCTCCCATCTTCCACCATTTCCTATTTATAGAGTTCAATAAAACATAATGAATAAGAAAACAGGTCCTGGAGACAGACTTCCCAAGTTCAAAGACCAAATGTATTGATTACTGGCTACATGGACTTTGTAAAACATTTGTGCCTCAGTTTCCTCATCTAAAAGTGAGACTGAAAGCATGATTGATTTTATCTATTCAGTATGATAATTTAAGGAAGCAATGCATATGTGAAGTTCAGCATGCTACCCTACATGCAAAAGGGATTCAACAGACTTTTTTTTTTTTTAAGATTTTACTTATTTATTTGACACAGAGAGAAGTTCCAAGTAGGCAGAGAGGCAGGCAGAGAAAGAGGAAGAAGCAGGCTCCCTGCAGAGCAAAGAGCCTGATGTGGGCCTCCATCCCAGGACCCTGAGATCATGACCTGAGCTGAAGGCAGAGGCTTAACCCACTGAGCCATCCAGGCGCCCTTAACAGACAGTTTCAACATTACTATTGTTTTTGTTGTTTTTGATGATGTTATGATTTTTACATAATTTCAGTGAATTTATTCAGTCTTACATTTTTCTATTTTCATTTTTTACAAATCACAAATGCACATATTTACATAGATTTTGGAAAAAACAAACAAATAAAACTATTAGCCTAAGTCTTTCTTTGGTACTTTTTTCTCTCATCATGACCAAATATTTTTATTAAGTAGACATGCTTTGTTATGTTTGTTTTTATGTAAACTACACAAGTAAGTGGCAAACCATACTTCCCCAAAGCTTAAAGAATTGCGCTAATGTGGATATCTACACAGGAATACAGTCTAATGGTTTATGGCTATAAAATTGTTCCACTTTAAAATATCATGCTGTGATAGGAGGACAAGAATATATCATTCATTCCAGTAATTCTTATTTTTTTTTATTTTAAGAAGTAATTTTAAAGGAAAAATAAAAATCATGAATCCCTACTTGAGAGTAATTTCACTTTCAATATTTGTTTTTTGATCAAGAAAATATGTGATTTTTGAAAACTACTATAAATTAATTTTTTTTTAAAGATTTTATTTATTTGTCAGAGTGAGAGAGAGACAGCATAAACCTGGAGAGCTGTAGACAGAGGGAGAAGCAGCTCTCCACTGAGCAAGGGACTGGATGTGGGGCTCATCCCAGGACCCTGGGATCACGATCTGAGCCAAAGGTAGACACTTAACTGACTTAGCTACCCAGGCATCCCAACTAATTCTTTTAACAGAGTTTATACACTGTTTTAAGGCAGCAGTATATAAACACTTATAGTAAGGGTGTGTAATTCATGTATTTAAGCTAAAATAATGTTTAGGGATCCAAGCTGTGTAACTGTGATAGGTTCAGACTACTGATTTTACCTCCAGGAATACCAGGCCCTAAGAAACCGTGAACTCCCTTTACTTATAACATCTCCTAAGTCCTTTTTCTGCAAACGTAACTATTTTCTAATCAGGGATAATTCAAGCAGAAACAAAAACAAAAAACAAAGAAGCAAAACAAGTAAAAACAAGTAATGAATAACATAAATTTTCCTCTTACATTCAAATAGCTACTTTAGGGGGTAGAATGCATTCCTATTTCATTTTGTATTTTTTTTTAATTTATCTTTTCTGGTACAATGCTCATACTTTCGTTCCTTAAATCATGCAAAATAGGCAACTACTTTAAAGAATTAATGATTTGCATTAGCATGATCACCAGTAAATTTACATATAAATATGTAATATATTTTTGCAAAAGAGGGAGAGTCCTTTAGCATTCAGCAAAATAATACTTAGTAGATATTATTAGACTTAGCGTTAGGTCCTCTCAGGTTAATAAAAAATATTTTACAATATTAATAACTGTTTCATATACCACAATTATAGAAATACTTCTCTTGACTGATACTGTTGGGCCAGAAGTTATACAGGTAAGAGTTAAGTTACTATCTCCTTAGTGGGGATTTGGTATGGCAATATTAATGCCAAAGGAGACTTTAAGGCAAGGAGTATATCAAGAGATAGAGGAAAGTGTCATAATGATAAAAAAAAATACCAATTCAGGAAGAAGGTAAAACAATATTTATTCTTTATACCCCAAATAGCAAAGTTTGAAAATATATAATATGAAAATAAGCAAATGTCATAATTGTCTATTATAACCCAGCTTAAGTAACATACAATTAACTACATACTTAATTTACATGTATATACAGTGCACCGAACAATGTGGGAATCCATGATCTTTTAACTATACATAGGTTATATTTCATCAGTTTTTAACTATAAGTAGATCATATACTGGGAAATAAAACCTCGAAAAATTTCAAAATATCAAAATCCTACAGATGATGTCTCTGAGCACGGAAAAGATAAACAAAAAAGTCGAACGACATAACAAATTTAACAGAAAAATAATTTTGAAGTTCCCAAATGTTTGGAACTTAAGTGTTCAAAATAACTTCTGTGTCAAAAAAGAATCCACAGTGGACGCAAAGATAGCCTTCATGTAAGAACACCATCTTGCCTGTGGAGAAAACGGACAAATATGTGGAGATTGGCCCGAGTCTGCACGGAGAAGGAATCTTCTTAGCTGAACCCAGCTTTCCAGGTGTTCTTGCCAAAGTATCAGGCATTTGAATGAAGCCTTGAATCATCCACATGAGCACAGCCATAAGGTGAAAATAATGAGCAACTCTAGTCAGTCATTGGCACAGTAAGAAAAATTTCCAACCAAATTCTGTTTGAATTCCTGACTCACGAATCGTGATAAATAATGAAGTGTTGTTTTAAGCCAGAGACAGCCTACTGAGTGTGCTAAAGCTGCTAGAATTTTCATCCAGAAAAATAGAATTTTATTCTGAGACTGAAACCCTAGTTCAGCCATTATATTTTCAGGGTGCGTCACATAGAATTTTGGAGAAAGACCTGTTCTATCTCTTGCTGGTGCCAAGGTAATTTTATGGAGATTCTGTAAGCCATGGAGGGTCACAGTACCATACAATTTCAGATGTCTGAGGATGGGAGAACAAAGACAAGTAGGAGAAGGAGTAGTCAGTCTCTGAGGCTAATGGCCTGTTAGACTTGTGGTTTCATGAAAGTCTCAGCCTACCGATAGTGATGCTACCTGCTAAGAGTTCCTGAGGCATTCACCTGGGCCCCCACTACTTATGCTGATTCCCTACAGAACTTTCTCTAATGAGAGTCAGTGTTGTGAGGAGACTAGCCCTGGTGGTTCTCATTATGATTTTAAGACATATCTAAGCAACAACCATCAGGGAACTTCAAAAAATCAAAGTTATTACTCACAAGTCCTAGAGGACGCCAGGGAACACACAGCGGGGTTACAGGTAGAAAGAGAGAGAATTCTGTTTTATTTGATTTGAGGATGGGAGGTTAGGGCTTCTTGGGTTCATTCTTTATTGATAAATTTAAAACATAAGAGTGAGAATTAGGAGCAAGGTCACTCAATTGGTCTGCTGTCTAAGTTACGGAGAGCTACCTCTCTTTCTCTTCCTTCCTTCCTTCCTTCCTTCCTTCCTTCCTTCCTTCCTTCCTTCCTTCCTTCCTTCCTTCCTTCCTTCCTTCCTTCCTTCCTTCCTTTCTTTCGTTTCAATTTAACATTTATTGCACACTTATGAGAGCAATCGCCAAGTCCTCAAAAATACAAAGCTTTGTAACACAAAAATTCATGTCCAAGGACTGCAGAGATATACCGACTATAAAAACAATTTTGTGAGGGGCACCTGGGTGGCTCAGTTGGTTAAGTAACTGACTTAGGCTCGGGTCATGATCCAGGAGTCCCGGGATCAAGCCCCACTTTGGGCTCCCTGCTTGGGAGGAAGACTGCTTCTCCCTCTCTCACTCCCACTGCTTGTGTTCCCTCTCTGTGTTTCTCCCTGTCAAATAAGTAAATATAATCTTAAAAACAGCAACAATAACAATTTTGTGGAAACAGATGAGAAAGAGATGGCACTGGAGGGCCTGGGGTTGGTACTTCGGCATAAGCAGAGGTGCAGGGATGTGAAAACATGGTCCACTGAAAATCTCCTATCCCTTAACCCCCATGCTTGAAAGCATGCCTCCTCTTTTTCTATTTTCTTCACTTCATACTTTGAGTTTATTCACCTCTCTTGCCCCTACCTCAGCCATCTTTCTGTTTATTACTATTTATCTAAGGAGCATTTGAGCACAGCTACTTTGAAAGCATTGAAAGTCACAATGATTCAATGGTTTTACTCATAGGAATTTATACTAAAACAGGAGTGCCTTCTAAATTTTAAGTTACTTTAAGTATTTATATTAGCATATAATATAAATGTGTAACAGTGCATGGAACTATTGGATAAATTAAAATACATCCATTAGCAGAAACTATTAAACCATTATAATCTGTTTTTCAAGGAACATTTAATAACAAGGTAGATAATACATACTTAATCTAACATGGTACCCAGAGCTTTCTAAAAGGAAAACTTCATGGGTCAGGGCAGCCTGATTTCTTACTGAGTTCTTTAGCTAGTAACTGTGTCACGCAGCTGGCAATTTGTTTATTTGGGATCTGTGTCTTTGAAATGGATATCTTAGCAATCCAATACCTATGGCATGTATTTGCATTGCATTGTTATGTACTTATTGTTAGGTACTTATGCTACACCTGGATTTTAGTGGAGTAAGTAAGTCCTCATTGGGCATGAGGAATTTTCTAGAAGCCTTGACAGTCTCACTGGATGCCTGAAAAAGTCCTACTCATTTGTCAATTACTGAATCTAAATGCTCTAGAAAAGAGGAGGGTATGAGTTCCTCTTGCCCAACCTGCAGGGCCTCAGATGTGTGTGAAGGAAAGTCAACCTATTTGAACAGTGTCTTGGTAAAAAAGTCACACATGCAAGACCTGATCAACCAGAGAAAAATACTGAATATGAATGTCTTAGTGAACTCCAAGGAGGTAGTTGCTGACGTCTGGAGCCAACAGGAATGGCATATATTTAAAAGATAATAGGTAGTAATGAATAAGGACAAGGACTAGGAGCCCCACTACCATCACCACCAGAGTTCCGTGGATACTACTTAATCCTCCAGAGCTCAGAACAAATTCAAAAAGAATCCTGAAACTCAATGGGGGGGGGGGGAGATCTTGTATGTAACTGAAAAAAAAAAAATAGATTGGCTGACTTTCCCCCACCCAAACTGTGTTATAATTTGACCACTAAGTTAACTAAGGACTAGAAATTCAATTCAGTTACAGAAAAATAAATGTGTATGTACTGAGTTTTTTGGATCTGTTTTTAAAAAGTTTTCTTTAGTATTGCACTTTTAGTAAATTTACTGATCATCAGTATGCTTTAAGACAGGATTAATCAATTAATTAATCAATTAATTAGTTAATTAATTGATCTATCTATTTGACAGAGAAACACAGCTAGAGAGAGAACACAAGCAGGGGAGTGAAAGAGGGAGAAGCAGGCTTCCTGTGGAACAGGGAGCCAGATTTGGGGCTTGATCCCCGGACTCCAGGATTATGACGTGAGCTGAAGGCAGATGTTTAAGGACTGAGCCTCCCAGGTGCCGTTTAATACAGAATTTAATAAATATGCTATTTTTCCAAGTTAAACAAGATCACAGTTTATTGTTAACTATTTTCAATCCAATGTTGAAGGCCAAATTCAAAATTTACCATGTACCTAAAAAAGGATTTAGGTAATTTTCATAATTTCAAATGTTATAATCAAAACATATTTTTGTCAACTGTTTCTTGAAATATGAACATAAATTGTTATTATATATTCATTTATGGTTATTTTCATACATAAAGCTACTGTTAATTATCTTTCCCCAATCCTGCTGTCACAGAGATCGAACACAGCATAAAACATTTTCAGTCTCCACAGGTCATTTAAAATTATCAAATGACCTAGAGTTAAAACAGACTATGTCCTATTACTAAACTCCAGGAGTCACTAATGTTTCTTCTAGTATTATGAAATAATAGAATTTACTTTTTTTGCTTAGAGTGTGATAAAATTCACTTATCTGACTTATTAAGAACTTTGTCTCATTTATGTTTGTATTTTCTTTGTTTCATGAGTATGGAGTGAATTCTGAAGGACAGTGACTTGCCTGAAAGTGTTTTCACACTATATGTAATGTTCTTTCACTAAGAAGCCAGAGCGATGAAGAAGGCAAGGACTGACCTCAGACTAAATCCTGCAGCAAGACAGGATTTCTCCTCCCCTCAGTCTCCCTATTCTAATCTCCTTTCCCATCTATGGATCATAAAAATGCCTTCAGACCTCCTATTAGGGTAGCTTCTGACTCAGGAATACCCTATGGTTCTGATCTTTCCCTTTTCTCCATTTATTTTAGTTGATGTGTCTTTAGGATCTGCTCAGAAACACATCATTATTCCTAGGATATCAATGGATGATAAAAAAAATTTACTCATGTGTTGCTTTTTTCAATGGGCTTTATTTTTTGAGCTACTCAAGCTTAGATAGATAATGCTGTATTTAAAGAAAAAAAATCACTAACTGTGATAAACATCTATTAAAAATCTATTTTCTATGGCACAACCTGAAGATAAGAAATAAATACATTCGGGATAAGCAGGAAAGTTGATGTAACAACAAAAAGATACAGAGCTGGTAACCCAAAGGTAACTGAAAGGAAAACACAAATCTGATTTGCTCTTTAGATAAAATGGTACTTGTTTAATATTTAAGAAGTCATGGGCGCCTGGGTGGCTCAGTGGCTCAAAGCCTCTGCCTTCCACTCAGGTCATGATCTCAGCATTCTGGGATATAGGCCCCCATAGGCTCTCTTCTCAGCAGGGAGCCTACTTCCTCCTCTCTCTTTGCCAGTTTCTCTGCCTACTTGTCATCTCTCTCTGTCAAATAAATAAGTAAAATCTTAAAAAAAAAAAAAAAAAGAATCTTAAGATGTCATCTTCAGCTTAACTTGTGTAAAAAGACATTTGATTTTCCTCTTGCACTCCTACCCCTCCTCTGTTCCTTCTGCAGTTTCCCCCATCTTAGAAATGACACTAATTTTCCCATTGTCATTCACGACCACATCCTTTAACTTGTTCTTGAATCCTTTCAATCACACTGCAGATTCAGTTCTTCAGAGAGCCCTGTTAGTTCCTCCTTCAAAATATCTCCTGAGTGTGCTCATTTCTCATCACCTCCAGTGCTTCTGTCCTTATCCAAACTACTGGCATTTCCCCAAGACTATGCAGTGCAGGATCTTCCTTAGAATTTTCACTGCTCAGTTCTTTTCAACTCAGAGACACTTTTCTACACAGCAGCCAGACTGACCATTTAAAATGTAAATAAGATCCCTACTTCTTTTCTCAGATCCTGCTGTGTCTTATCAAATCAGAGTAGAAACCGCTCCTGCCTACATTTCCAACCATGGCTCCTGTAACTGGTTTGCTCCTTACTGTTTTCTGGTTTTCTCACTTCATTTGGTCACATGCATTTTCTTGCTGATCTTTCAATAGGCTAAGCTGATTTTGACTTCGGATTTTGCATTTTATTTCTTCTTTGCTTAGAATTCTCTTCTCTTCTCCTAGTTCTCCGTGAAGCTTGTTCCCCTATTTTATTCTGAATACTATTCCTGGTATTGTCTATGAGAAGAGGGTCTCCTTGATCATTCCATGCCAAGTTCTCTGGTCCTTTCCCTGCTTTGTTTCCTACAAAAAACTTGTCAATGGAGGATTATATGTTTCTGTAATTGTTTATTTGCTTATTATTTGCTCTCTCAACTAGGACATAAACTCCATGAAGAATTTTGGCCAGTGGATTCTTATTTGTTTCCTCAGAAATAATGCATTACACAGAGTATGTGCTCATTACATATGTATTGACTAGCTGTACTAATGAATAAACTGCAGGAATCATTCCTTCTCCAATACACAACCAAATCTCCAGGCCCACAGGCTTTAATTTCAATACCACAGAGCAAAATTTACTTAGATGTTAGTACAAAATTTTATTATATACTAACCTGCATGTCTCGTCTTTAATTTCAGGTATAATACTCACATATTAATATTCATTTTAAGAAAATATATTTTGTATCTTATCATTTCAATGAAAAATATTGATCAGTAAGAGGATGATTCATTTTACGTTAGCTGAGAGTATGTGTAATGCAGATCTAAAGATGACAATGGTAGATATAATATTAATAAATTAGTATCATTATTTGATAAATATAAAATCTTAGGATATAAATATGACAAGCTCTGCAGCACACATCCAGCAATATTAGTATCAGTGGGCAAAGAAAACTCAGCTTCTCACCAGAGGTGATAAATTTAAGTGTTCCTTAACTGACACTGATTTTTTGAGCTACTCAAGCTTAGATAGATAATGCTGTATTTAAAGAAAAAAAATCACTAACTGTGACAAACACCTGTTAGAACTCCTCTATTTTCTATGGCACAACCTGAAGGTAAGAAATAAATTGAGAGAGATAAATTTAAGTGTTCCTTAGTAACTGATGTATAAGATTTGGAGAGTTGCAAAGAATCTGAATTTTAGAAATGCAAACGAACATATTAGATCAGGGCTTATGGATGGGGAAGGGGTGATTTTGCCCACCAGGATACATATGCCCTGTTTGCACACATTTTTGGTTGTCACGACTTGTGGAATCATGCCCCAGCTACCAATCATCCCACAGTGTATGGAGTAGCCCTCCAAGCAAATTTTTCAGCCCCAAATGTTGATAATGTCAAGCTTGAGAAACTGTGTCAGATAGGCAGGACTGTAATTTTGAGTTTTTCTTTAGCCTAGAATGCAAAAGAATGTTGAAACTTCTTTCAGACTTCAGGTCTACTACTCCATGCTTCTGATCCCTAAGCTGCAAGCTGATGCCCTCTTATCCCAACTCAGAGTCAGTGACTCACTAATTCATCATACTGTCTGCCACTCTCCCAGAAAATCTGATAACTGACACATCAACTATTAGCTCTGGAGACTCCTGGAGTACAAGCTGACCATTTTTCTTTCTAGGATGTTATTTCATTCACATCTTTTCACAGAAATGTTCATTGTCCTTTTTCCAAAACAGAATATGCTCTAAAATGACTATTGTGAACCGATTTAGTAAATACTGACCCCCATTTTTCAAATAAATTGAGTAAACTCAGCAAGATCATGGAATTATAAGATTTTAACTTTTCATGAAATGAAGAAATATTTTTGCTTCCAACATGCTTAATATTTCTCTGGAATTGGGAAAAAAAATGGAGCTCCTCTGTTAAGAAAATTCTTTCATGTCTCAGGTTCAGCATTATCAAAAAACTTGTTTACTTAATCTGGCATAAATAGGGAATACCATCTTTATAAGTAGAATTAACTCCAGCTAATTCCTTGACTTTTATTCTATTTTAGGTGTACATTTGAATTAAGAATAGAATGTCTTGGCACACAATGTTACATTAGTTTCAAAAGTACAACATAGTGATTTGCTGACTGTATACACTGTATACATTATGTGGTGCTCACCATGAGTGTAGTAGCTACCATGTGCTACCTTTCAACTCTATTAGGATACTATTGACTATATTTCTTGGGCTGTATCTTAACCATTTCATAACTAAATTTCAATAAAAAATAAATGTGTTCCAAAATAATAGAAATACAAGGTCTTAGAGTGCAAAAAGAGAAACTAAAATTATGTTACATGGTATATTTAAGTATATTATATTAGGTTTCACTTAATAAATGAAAACTAGATTTGTTTAAGACAGACCTAGATTAAATCCATACTCAACCATTTACTCTTGTGATTTTAGGCTAGTTATTTAACTACCAGGAGCCTTACTTTCCTAATCTCATACTATATGATGAAATACTATAAAGAAAAATAAGATGCTCAATGTAAAATGTCTTACGAGGTTCCTAACATTCAGGAAGTACATAATAAATAGGAGGAGTGGTTATTATTGTAGTATATAAGAATCTTATTTTCTGATAAAGCTGAAAACTTTCTAGGTCTTCACAGAATTTGATCAGAACCTTTGTACTGCATTATGGTCCATGTTAACTCTTCATACAAAGATAAAATATCTTAAGGCATTTGTTCATTCAGCAAATATTGTTGAACATAGCATATTTATAAGAGAACAAAAGAAGACAAAACCTCATCCTCCTGTAGCTTCTACTCTAGATGGAGGAAACAGGCAACAAAACAAAAATATAATTCAACACAAAGTAAAATCTTGTGTATGAGATAGCAAAAAATTAGGTAATGACGGTTGGGATTACTTTAGGCTTTGTGGTTAGGTTTATATTAATCTCAAATCACTTTCTATATATAATGTGAGATAGAGAGCAAGGTTGGTTTGCATTTTTCCCTCAGTAATGATATTGAGTTACCAGATCACATACTCCCCAAGCACACTTCAATTTTCCCATTGGTTTCCTTTCAATTTTTGTAAATACATACATACATAAATGATCTCATTTAATAAATTTAGTAAATGATCTATTTTTGACTTCTCTATTCTGTCTTATCAATCTTTATGTCGGTATGTCTCTATTCTGTCTTATCAATCTTCATGTCTTTATGTCAGTATCACAAATAAATATGTTTAAATATGAAAGAACTTAAATTTCAATTATGTGTATGAGATGTGTTACATTTGTCATATGATTTATCCAATTTTTATTTAAGTTTAAAACATTTGATATCTGGGGCACCTGGGTGGCTCAGTCATAAGCATTTGCCTTCGGCTCAGGTCATGATCCCAGGGTCCTGGGATTGAGACCCCTATCTGGCTCCTTGCTTGGTGGGAGCCCTGCTTCTCCCTGTTTCACTTCCCTTGCTGTGTTCCTTATCTCTGTGTCTTTGTCAATAAATAAATCAAATCTTAAATAAATAAATAAATAAATAATACTGAAAATAAAAATAAAAAATCTGATATCTAAAATATCAAAATAGCAGTCATTATTTTGATAACTGAGTATATTACTGAGGATATGAATAAAAGGAATGTCTTAAGCCTCTTTAAAATAAGCACAGCTTACACAAAGCTATTCTTGAATAAACATTAAGCAAATGAAAGGCTGATTGATGATACCTGATATAGACAGTGTTTTATTTATCATCATTTGTCACAGGCCATTTGTAGCAATCAACTAAAAATGTAAAAAAAGGGAAAAGAGATTCTAGAATATTAACCCCAAGAAAAACTTTAAAAGAGGAGAAATCTCTATCGCAGCTACTTGCACAAAATAGGCACCGTAAATATATGCTGGGCAAATTGATGCATGCATAAATAAATGACTGTTCTTGAAATATATATTGCTCTGACCATAATCTCCAGTATCATGATTGCCATAATAGGCTACTTTTATATAGTGACAAAAGTGGAGCATCCTGAGATAATATGGCAATTTTAAGAAACTTCAGAACTTGAAATGAGATCTGGATATGTACTATTTCTCTGTGTTTATCTTTATCTCACATGTCACAGCTATATATGGCAGTGTACATTCAAACTTTTTTATTTCCAAAATTTTTTTCATCTCTTTTAAGGTGTCTTTAAAAAAAAAAAGATTTATTTATTTATTAGACAGAGAGAGAGAGAGAGAGAGAGAGAGAGAGAGAGATCACAAGCAGGTAGAGATGGAGGCAGAGAGAGAAAAAAAAACAGGTTCCACACGGAGCAGAGAGCCCAATATAGGCCTTGATCCCAGGACCCTGACATTATAACTTGAGCCAAAGGCAGAGGCTTTAACCCACTGAGCCACCCAGGCACCTTCTTTTAAGGTGTCTTAAAAAGAATCTGTCTCATACTGGCTTATCTTTCTCTATTCACACTTCCCTAACTATTTCACACACATGCAAAAGCAATATTTTTCTATAAATCTTTGGATGAGTTGCCTAACGCCAAGTCAGTTATGGGCTCACAGCGTGAAAAAATTATAATGTATCTTTCTTTCTAAAAGTTGTTTTATTGTAATTCCACATTCCAAGGCCTGAACTGAATCCAAATCTCATCATCTGGAGGTCTGCAAGTCATAATATTTTTTTTACCTTTATTATCACTGCATCTCTTTACAAATTCATAAGTATGTGAGAATAAACATACACTACTTCCTGCCGAGTATGTCAGTATAATAGACATTTATGACAAGTAAATTGCCAAGAAAACATTTGCAATGAACATTATTTTGATGATAAGTTGTACCTTTAAAATAGAAATAAAAATTTCCAGGAAACCTAATTTTTATATTACAGATTTAGAGACTTTTATCATTTGAAGAATTAGGTGTGTTGACAATTGCAAAGTAACAAAAACCTACCAGCAACAATTTGACTGCACTGTTGTAAAGATCAACACTTTGCAAAATCTAGCTTTTCTTCCCTGGTTGCTAAAAGGCTCTCCATAGATGCTCTCTACAGGTGCTAAAAAGCTCACATACACTACAGATGATGCCTCATAAAGACAAGTTTATATAACATCTTTGGGCAATGATGTTGAGCTACTTCAGGCATTTGGGCTAATGAGAAAGTTAAATGCAAGACGTGAAGGTTGAAATCAGTGAAATTTTGAAACATAGATGTTGACATGATGTCAGGGATCTGTAAACGAGAGACAAAGGTTACCATTTGAGATTTTCTAATTGGCTCAAAGTCATTTTCCTTACATTTTTTTGTTTAAAAACTGAAGAGAGATGAAGTTGCCAGGGGTGGAGGATATTTCAGGGAGAACCATTCTTCTAAATTTTAACCAAGGGCTTAAGGAAACAGTTTAAATCCTATGGAATACAACATATTTCTTCATTCCCTTTACTTCTCTCTATAGTAATCAGGAGTCATGGTGATTTTTTCAATTGGCCTGTTACTAAATTTTGTTCAAAGGAGCAATCTGAAAAGATGCTAAAGGAAATTTAGGACTTCCCACATCAAGATAACAAAAAAGGGCCTAATAAGGCACACGTGTATTTTCACAGTGTCAAGACTGTCTTTTTGGGTATGCCCACACCTAAACTCTGGAAATAAAGCAGTAGAGAGCATGTTAGATATTTCTCTATTAATTTCTGACAAAACATATACTTATTCATTAAAAAAGATAGAGGCATCTCTAAAATAGACAGAGGTGGCTCAGTTGGTTAAGCCACTGACTCTGGATTCTGGCTCTGAGCTCAGAGGGAACTCTGCTTGAGGAATCTTTTCCTCTTCTTCTGCCCCTCCCCCTGACTCATGTTCTCTCTCTCTCTCTCTCTCTCTCTCTCTCTCTCTCTCTCTCATGCGCGCACATGCACATGCTCTCTCTTAAATAAATAAATTAGTCTTTTAAAAAAGTAGTTGAGCACTATGCAAGTTGTTGATAAAACAATTAGAAAGGATACCCACCCTCAAAGAGATTACCAACTCATATGGATTCCAAATTAGTAACTGATATTTAATACATGATGTTGTACATACTACAATAAAGGTAATGCAAGTTGAATAAATAAATGAAGAAAGTCTGATCAATCCTACTCAAAAGTGAGTTGGTGGAAGCACTAAATTTCACAGAGAAGATGAAGTTTGATAAAATTATGAAGAAATGAAAAGATTTTGCAAGATGTAATATAAAGAGAAGGAAATTCAAGAATGAAGAAATGCACACATATACCTTCTTGACCAACAATAAAAATGTAAGTTTAAAGCTAACATGTCTTTTCAATGTAATGTTTCTATAGACGGAGTTGATATGCAGCCTAATCTGAAATACAATATTCCCTAAATTTAGTATGAGGACGATTGATACATTTTCACTTCCTTTACTGGGAGCTTATTAAATATTAAGCAAACAAAAATAAAATTATATAATGTAAAACACTTTACTGATCATTTCCATGTGATTCCTTAGAGAAGAATTTTCTTTATGCACAACTATTAATAGTCCAATCACATACCACAAGAAAAGAGAATCACATTTCTAACTTGTCATTGAAAGCAATTGTGGGGTAGTTTCAGGCTATAATCTTCTGAAATTTTGTAGGATTTCTTTGCATTAACCTGTGCACATTTGAGCTAATGTATTTTGTTACTAGAATTTCACAGATCAAATTCACATATTCGTTTACATTCTCTCTTAGATATACTAATCTAACAAATGACTAGTCTGTTTTCAGTCATAACATATATATGTAACTCAGTTACTTCCAATTTAGGAGGAAAAATAATGTAGTTCCTCAAAGCATAATATTAAGGCACTCAACTGCTATGATTAACAGGTAAGTTTGCCTTCTTCCTCTAACTCCTGGACTCTCCCCTTGGATGTCTACGTTTCTGAGGAAGAGGGAGTGGGGATCAGTATTCAAGTATGTTACCTTGGTGGTGGTGAACTACAAATCTGGTTGTGTTGTCCTCCGTAACAAGTTCTTTGTTACTGTTGCATGTTCAACGTTTGGAGGTCTGGAATCCGTATTGGAGCATAAATCTCTAAAGAGCAATATAGGCTCATTTTAGAATAGTGTCTTCCAAAAGTCTGCAAGTCTTGAGTGATGTGTCTGGGCGGATTCTCCTTCTTGTGCTGCTTTCGCTTTTCATGCAACGGACCTTTCCTCCTTCAGATGCTATTTCTATTGTGTTCTTGGTTTTTCTAAAAATATGAATGGAAAATTTACATTTATGAATGAAGACTTAATTTATATTGATAAACCAGCAAGGGAGACTTCTGCTATTTTAAAAAAATTTTATGTCCCTAGAATGAAAGTATCGATTGAGAATTCTTTATACCTGACTAGAGAAGAACCCATGAGAGACTTCATTTTTGGTGGTGTAGGCCAAGAGGAGAAATGTTGGCCTCAGTCATGCTCTTGAGAGCCAAATAGAGAATTTTGAAGGTGTCAACATCCAGGCTTGAATTTGCAAATTTCCTCAACCTGATAACTTAGTTTCTTAAATATAAAAATAAATCAGGCATAATCTCTGCACTACAGGAATTTATAATTAAGTTAAATATATGGAAAAACATAGCATAAAATGTACTAGAAACATATAGGTTGGGGTGGGAGGAATGTGATAAGTAGAGAAAAGTAAGTAACAAGCAAGGAAAAATAAACTAAACTGGTACATGGGCATTATGATTTGGAAGGGCTGCTTTAAATTGTGTCTCAGAAACATGGCATAGTGGATGCTGCTGATGTGCTCCCAAGATCTTCTTTATTGGACCAGTGAACCTTCCCCCAGCTATTGTCTGTTGGCTCATGATCTCCCCTCTGCAGGAGCATTGCCCTCAGCTGAACTGTCTCTTGCCAGACTTTACACCACAGCAAGATCCTGATGATACACAGACCCTGGGATGCAAAGACAGCTCCCTCATCCCTAGTGCCTCCTGGTGGAACCCTAGCTCTCCTCACGAGAGCATTTTTCTTTTTTTAATATGTCATTTTCAAAAGAATGACCATCTAAGATTCTGCTTTTTTAACTCCTGACCTAGGGTCATGCCAGAAACAACTCTTGGAAGCTGACTGTAAGTGTGGAGTTGTGAAGATGGGTCACATGTTGGCAAGGTGGCAATAAAAATCCCAAGAAGGTAGGTAAAAAGTCTATAGGGTCTGGGGCGCCTGGGTGGCTCAGTTGGTTGAGCCACTGCCTTCCGCTCAGGTCATGATCTCGGAGACCCGGGATCGAGTCCCACATTGGGCTCCCTGCTCGGTGGGAGGCCTGCTTCTCCCTCTCTCACTCCCCCTGCTTGTGTTCCCTCTCTGGCTGTGTTTTCTCTGTCCAATAAATAAAATCTTAAAAAAAAAATTAAAAAGAAATTCTGTAGATGGTGTAGTGTTTCTAATGTTCCAGAGGTATAATGTGAATAGTAATTATAAGAATCATGGAATTTACGTGCCATGGATGTATGGAGAAAATGAGAAACACACATCTATGATCAATCGACCTGTAGGAAGGTTGGAAAGCCTCTGCCCACCTCCCTTAGAGACTTATTACTCACAGCCAGAGGACAGGAAGAGCTGAAGATGAGACACAGGACCTAATCAGAAGCCTGGGAAATCTGTAAAGAGGATGGAAGTTTATTCTAAGCAAGTACCTTATGCCAAAAGCAGAGCCTTAGTGAGAAAAGAGTAGGGTCCTAAAACTTCATATAAGGTATCTAGGGTGATGCATTTGAACATGTGGAACGCTCAGATTCACCTCTTTGCTTCCCCCGCTCCAAGGTCTATTTTATTTTAGAGAGAGAGAATCCTCAAGCAGACTTCCTGCAGAGTGCGGGGCCTGATGTAGAGCCGGCTTCATCCCAGGTCCCTGAGATCATGACTTGAACTGAAACCCAGACTCAAATGCTCAGCAGATTGTGCCACTCTGGAGTCTCTCCCCCTCCCCTCTTAGTTTTAATAGTAGCCCACCTTCCCACCATTGAGAGGCCTCCAATGAAGCAGACGCCGTACAAAACAATGCTTGTCGTCAGGAATTTTTACCGGTGCACACCGCCACCCCCCCATCAGCCATGCCTAAGGAGAGAAAGAAGGTTAAAATATTTCATTTTCCTAGTTAGAGAAATGTTTATGTAAAAACAAACAAAATGTTTGAGTAAAAGTAAACATTTGAGTAAATAGTATTTATGTTTAAAATGCAAAAATCTCTGTGAGGAAGCTGACTCTTATTTATTACATTTAGTAGGAACCATGTTAATCAGGCCAGCATTAGGCAAAAGTTGACTGGGAAAGAGCCTGACTTACTAAGGGAGAACGTGGAATCTGTGTCAAAGAAACTGCAAGACGTGGCTTACGTTTTACCAGCAGGAAAAAGGAAAATATGCCGAATAGTGTATTCTGAGTGCTGGATCAGAGACTATAAGCTGGAAAAATGCAATCTTTTGACATGTGAGCTCATTCTCTCACAACACAGGATTCAACATCCTGGCAAGGGGCTTGGAAAGTCTTCCTAATATACTGTCTGGTTGGCTCTTGTGATCTTGGAAAATTCAATGGCCCACAGTAAATAAATTAGAGAAGCTGGCAATCTATGACAAACTGGAGTCCTGGATTAGAAAAAAAAAGCACACAGAATTGGGCCTACTAGACGGAGTCCACCATAAAATATTGGAAACCCACAAAATGACTGTTTTCCAGAAAAGATATGTGTTTGGAAGGAGGATGCCAATATGCCTGAGAAACTCAGTTGTGGTATCTTTTCTCTATACAGGGGAGGACATGCCATTACAGACACATGCTCCCTTGTATTGGTGGGATGATAGGATTCCAGCATAGCAAAAGCCAGGTGGCAGCACTTCTGTGCCAGAAATAATGTGAATGTCATTCCCCAAATGGGCAGCAAAGTTGGAAGACCAACCAGGGCCAGGCACCTGGCTCACCATGATCTACAGAAATGCTAGTAGAACATGATGTTTCCAGGTCAAAACAGATAGGTAGCCAGCAAAAGTACTGAAAAAATATATACATTTTTGTAGTATATTTTTAATTATAGTGTATTTATATTTATAAAATACATATTTAAAATAAACAAGCAGAATGTTGAGCTATTCAGTAAGAGTCAAAGCCCTTGGGTAATTTCTAAAATTGTACCTGTGTTCACATGGAGAACTCATTGACTAAAGGAGATATTGGACAACAAAAGGTGGACAGCCGTATATGCTATTAGTGCCCATTCACGTGTGTCTTTTTCCCAGATGTTGGAGTGATGGTTTCTAAGGATTCACAGCTGCCCCTTGGTCAAAGCCTTGAATTTGGAGGAATGGGAGCTGCCGTGGCCAGGAGATCATGCTTCTTCTCCCTAACTCCTGGGCTTATCAGAAGCTACTCACTGACTAACCCAGTGTACCAAGGGCTGGCTGCCTTGCCTCAAGCATATGGTGCAACTGATAGTCCAAGACACAGCTCATCTCCAGCCGAGAGACCACATTTTTGCTTAACCTTCTTTCCCTGCCCTATCTTGCTTCCCTCTCTTTCTTTTTTCTCCTCAAAGCACACCCTTGTTAAATCACTTTCTCAAGTAATTTCAAAAGTCACTATTTCAGGCTCTTCTTTGGGAGAAAATAACTTTAGAACCATGCTCAAAGTGAAAAATTCTATTTGGTGTCAGGAGAAGAGGCCTGATGGAAGGTTTTGGTATCATCCATTGTCCCCCTCAATATTTGGTTTACAGTTGAGGGGCAATAAAAACAAAGCTGGTTCTCCCAGATACTAGAGTGTGCAAGAGATAGCTCCTTTGTATACTCTTTAGTCCTATCATCTGTAAAATGGGATAGCAGTCATGTATGTGGCACATGGTACACATGATAGGGCCTGGCTGGGAATATGTGTTCCATACTTGCTAGCTATTTGTAATATTTATTTTATTATTTTATCTTTTTTTTTAAAAAGATTTTATTTATTTGACAGAGAGAAACACAGCCAGAGAGGGGACACAAGCAGGGGGAGTGAGAGAGGGTGAAGTAGGCCTCCTGCTGAGCAGGGAGCCCGATGTGGGACTCGATCCCGGGTCTCCATGATCATGACCTGAGCCGAAGGCAGTCGCTTAACCAACTGAGCCACCCAGGCGCCCCTATTTTATCTTTTAAATATTATTTATTTTTAAGTAGTTATTTGGCACTGTTTCTTCCTGAGATACACTATAAGATTGAATATTAAAAATAGTTGCAAACTTCAAGTGATGCTTATTTATGTACCAGACACTGTTGTAAAGCATTTTATGTCCATTTGTGGAATTTTTCAGCTACTCTGAGAGGTTAATATTATTTATATTTATATTTTGCATAGGAGGAAACTGAGGAATAAAGGGGTATATGGCTTGCCCAACTCACCCCAGCCATGAGCAGTGAAAATGGGCTAATAACCCAAAACTCTGATTACAGGGTCCACACTCTTGACCACTAACTTTGCTGCCTCCCTGTCATTAATCTTTTTTTTTAATTTTTTTAAAATTTTATTTATTTATTTGACACAGAGAAAGAGAGATCACAAATAGGCAGAGAGGCAGGCAGAGAGAGGGAAGGGAAGAGGAGGGAAGCAGTCTCCCTGCTGAGCAGAGAGCCCGATGTGGGCCTCGATCCCAGGACCTGAGATCATGATCTGAGCCAGAGGCAGAGGCTTAACCCTCTGAGCCACCCAGACGCCCCCTGTCATTAATCTTAATGATGACAAAAACAAAATTTAAGAACTAATTTGAAAGAACTAATTTTTAAAAGAAAACATCTCTTGTCTTCCTTGATTCCATCATTTTCCCTTCAATGCTTTTTTGGGGAGTATTCAGTCATTTGGGTGGACTGAATTTGTGAGAAAAAAAAAATCCCAGTAAGTACCTTTTATTTTTACCATTTGGTTCCTATTGTGATGCAAAAGTGATTTAGATGGGAAATACAGGACTATTATGTTTTATCAGAGGAAATACGGAAACAGCTTGGTGCTAAATTTGCTTATAGAAGTCATTTTTTTCCCCATATAAAATTTGAACCTTTACAGATTCCTTCTTATTGTGAAGATTAGCTTTTCAGAACTATTTTGTGTTTTGATTTGTAGGAAATTCTTTAAATAACACAGAAAAGAAAATGCCTTCTTTGATTTCTGTGTCTTTTTAAAAAATTCTTTTGATGATAGAAACTAGAAAGCTGATGCTTTAAATTATATAACTCACAATACATTTTGGTCAATTTCATATAATCAACACATTTTCCTAGTTCCTAGTAAGGTATACTATTGAAGGCAAAATTGTAATAATAACTTTGTCATTATGCTAAGCAGCTAGCTTGACCCTTTTTTTATAGTGAAGGAACTGGGCCTCTAGGGATGCAGGAAACTGACACATCTACACAGCTTCTCAGGGCCAGAACTGAACTGAATCACAGGCTAGAAAACATCAAAGCCCATTCTCATTGTAATCAATACATGATTCCATTCCCCTGAAGGGGCAAATCAGAATCATTTGATTTGGGAGAAATTATAAGACATGAAGTAGGCATATGGAGAATTCGTGAGTGGGAAGAGAAATATGTTCTCTGGTAATTATCTTATGCTGATTGACAGGACTAAAATAATTCAGATAAATGCTCGTGATGTTTGAGCAAGCTCCTTTCCATTGGTTTGTTACAGGATGCAACTTTAAATGCCCACATGTATAGTCAATTCAATTAACAAAAATCTATCAAATTGTTTGCTATTGTGTAGATTTTTAAAGATTTTATTTATTTATTTGTTTATTTATTTATTGAAATTTATTTTATTTTTTCAGTGTTCCAAGATTTATTGTTTATGCCCCACACCCAGTGCTCCATGCAATACGTGCCCTCGGTACCCACCACCAGGTTCTCCTATCCCCCCACCCCCTTCCCTCCGAGACCCTCAGTTTGTTTCTGAGTTCATAGTCTCTCATGTTTCGTTTCTCTCCCCGAATTACCCTACTTCCCATTTCCTTTCCTTCTCCTACTGTCCTCTATATTACCCCTCATGCACCACAAGTAAGTGAAACCATGTGATACTTGACTTTCTCTACTTGGCTTATTTCACTCAGCAAATCTCTTCCAATCCAGTCCATGTTGCTACAAAAGTTGGATATTCATCCTTTCTGATGGAAGCATAGTATTCCATTGTATATATGTACCACATCTTCTCTATCCATTCATCTGTTGAAGGGCACCTTGGCTCTTTCCACAGTTTGGCGATTGTGGCCATTGCTGCTATGAACATTGGGGTACATATGGCCCTTCTCTTCACTATATCTGTAAGATTTTATTTATTTATTTGACAGAGAGAGATCACAAGTAGGCAGAGAAGCAGGCAGAGAGACTGCGAGCCTCTGTCCCAGGACCCTGAGATCATGACCTAAGCTGAAGGCAGAGGCTTTAACCTACTGAGCCACACAGGTGCCCTATTATGTAGATTTATAAGAAAGACAAAAAGCAGTGTGCAGAAGAATATTGCACGGAATCAGAAAGGCCTGAATTTAAATTGTGACATTTTACTTTGTGATAATTCCTAACCTACTTATGTTTCCTTTGCCTTTTCTGTAAAAAATATTACAATTCTGTAATATTGCCTACCACCTATGGTTGTGGAGATTAAAGATCATGCATCAGCCACATGATAATCATGGTTACCGTCATTAGCCATATTTTTATATTGATTTTATGACAAGCACACAAGAGTTCAGTGTTTTATTTTTCTGCACTAGTGATATTATGCCACATGTTATCCAGTCATTGTGATCACCAAAGTTATGTAGATGAAAGCTGCTACTTAAAATAGACTTGTTCCTTTGGTACCTGGGAAGGTATTTATATTAGTTTCTTAGTGTTGCTGTACAAATCACCACAAACTAGGTGGCTTAACACAACAAAATTTTATTCTGTCATAGTTCTGGAGGCCAGAAATCTGAAGTCAAGGGGTTCAGAATTATGCTCTTTCCAAAGACTCTAGAGGACTATCCTTCTTTGCCCTTGCCAGCTTCTGGTGGCTCCAGGCATTCCTTGCTTACAGATGCATGCCTCCAATCTCTGCCTCTAGAATCACATGACTATCATCTTTTATATCTATATCTAAATTTCCCTCTTCCTATTTTTCAAAAAGTATTTGTTATTTATTTATTATTTATTTATTTATTTATTTATTTGAGAGAGGGAGAGAGGTGGAACAAAGGGAATGGGACAAGCAGACTCCAAGCTGAGCATGGAGCCCTATGTGGGACTCAATCCACAACCCTGACATCATAACCTGAGCTGAAATCAAGAATTGGAGGCTCAACCAACTGAGCCACTGAGGTGCCCCAAATGTCCCTCTTCTTATAAAGGCATGAATCACACTGGAAGAGGAGCCCACGCTCCTCCAGGATGACATCATATTAGCTAATTACATCTACAATGACCCTATTTCCATAGCCTGTCTAAGGCACAGATAACAGGGGTCTGGATTTCATCATTTCTCTTGGGTGAACGTCATTTAATCTATAATAATACTTAAAAAAAGAAGTGATTTTAAAAATTGTCAAATTAAGAATTTTATTTTCATCTATCTAGCATTCTTCCTAGTCATACCAATCCTTGACTCAACCTAACATGAAATCAGTTCCTTTTCTCCCCCACATCAGGCCCCCTTGTTTCTTACCTTTAGAGTTATGGGCTTCCCTCAGACCACATAATCTTTTTTTTTTTTTTTTTTTAAAGATTTTATTTATTTGACAGAGAGAAACACAGCCAGAGAGGGAACACAAGCAGGGGGAGTGAGAGAGGGAGAAGCAGGCTTCCCGCAGAGCAGGGAGCCTGATGTGGGACTCGATCCCAGGTCTCCAGGATCATGACCTGAGCCGAAGACAGTTGCTTAACCAACTGAGCCACCCAGGTGCCCCCAGACCACATAATCTTTTGATAGCCATCTTGCTTCACACATTCTCTGGACGATCCCTTTTGCTTGGGCTAGGATATTTTTTCCAAATTATTCACTTGGTGGGATGAATTACTAATGCAGTCAGAATGTTGTATGATTTGCCACTGTCTCAGAATAGATTAGTCATCATGAAAATAATAATTTACAGAACCTCAAGCAATGTAAAAATTGACTAATTTTCTGAAATATATAAAGTGCTCCAATATAGTCATATTTATTAGGTTTGGAATACATTACACACTCACATGTGGACTGTAGGAGAAAATATTGGTAAAAATAAAGCTCAGTAAATCACAATCTTGCTACAAGGTAGCGTCTGTATCTATAAGATTTTGTGTTGTCCTTCCTTTTTTGATATCATTTTCTTATTCTCTCTTTATATATGTTGTGGAATAGATGTACATCTATTTATAGCTTCTATAAATTTTCCATATTTATATAACTTTAGTATAGACTGCTGAGCAGTAGCTCAGATAAGTTTTGTTTGTACAAAGGAAAATTTCAAAACTAATTCTGAGGTAATTGAAACTATTGTCTTAAGGAAATAAAATATTTAGGGAAAACAATTTCTATTTTCTTATGTTCAAATTTTTTTTCTTTTGTCTTGTTTTTTTTTTTAGTTTGTTAAGCATTCTTAGCACAAAGTGAACATTTAAAAATAGCTTTATCCAACAGATATATATTTTTAAAGATTTTATTTATTTATTTGACAGAGAGATCACAAGTAGGCAGAGAGGCAGGCAGAGAAAAAGGAGGAAGCAGGCTCCCCACTGAGCAGAGAGCCCGGTGTGGGCCTTGATCCCAGGACCCTGGGATCATGACCTGAGCTGAAGGCAGAGGCCTAACCCAGTGAGCCACCCAGGCACCCTCAACAGATATTTGTAAAAGGACCATGGCAAACATTTGAGAGTTACACAAATATGTAAGTTAGGAGCTTGACCTCAAGAAGGTAAGATTCTAAGAGTGGAGAATATGATAATCTAAACTACCAACAGCTATATACTACAAGACATAATGAAACCAATACTATCCAGAGATACGAGGTACTGTAAATGAACTAGAAGTAGTTGTCTGATTCAGACAGAGGTTTCGAGTAGGTGGAAACTTTGAGAATCTTAGTAGGATGAATGGAATTTTTCAAGGGGAGAACACTTCAAGAGGAGGTACCAGCATGAACTCAAATCTTTATTAAATTTATCAAATATCTATGAAGTGAATTTTATGGACAATGATCTTTTCTTAGTGTCAAGTGAGCTAATGAGATGAATTAGTAAAAACTTGCTCTTAATGAATAAATAGTCTTTACAAATGCAAAATTATTCAGCTGAAATAGTTATAATTAAGGAAAGAATCTTTTTAGGGACTGTATATCCAGTTTGGCCAAAAAGATTGGATTTGACAAAAGGTAGTGCAATTTCCTACTTCATTTGACTCTCATATTGTAGTCTAGGTAGGATATTTCATATTGGAGATAATTTGTTTTGATTTGTGGTGATGTTGAGGAATGATGTTTTATTAATGCCAAACAAATTGTTTTATCTCTGAGGTTGAATTTACGCTCTTAAACATGGGTCGCCATGGTCTGTTTATCTTTTATGGTTTCTCTCTTTCTCCATTTTTTAAGACTCAGCTAAGCCATTACTCTCTGATTTTATTGTACAGTTCATTTTTCTCTGTAAATCACTTTGTTCACAAATCTGTATTATTTGATGTTTCTCACTGTTTATTTATATAACTTTCTTTATCAGATGGTAATTTCTTATAGAGTACATATTTCGTTTCATTTGATGAGGATATTTTTCAAAAAGTAAAATTATGACTCAAACACAAATAAAAAATAAATGTATATCAAATGTTTTTACTTAACTTAATAGCCAATTGGAAGACCAGTAAAAGTTAAAACTGGCTCAGAGGAGACTGGAAAAAACAGACATACATATAGGCCATTGAAAAAATGCCAGGGAATTTGCCAATGAATGAAAAACCAGTCACCATCTTTGGGGTGGGATTTAATTTCCATGGGCCAAATCTTGTTTTACAGATTTTACAGAGAATAATTTTTTTCTATTATAATCAGGTTTTTGTTTTTTGTTTTTGTTTTGTTTTTTGTTTTGTTTTTTGTTTTTTTGTTTGTTTTGTTTTTGTTTTTGTTTTTTAAAAGAATTTGCAGAGTTTTAAGACCCCATGCAAGAGAAGGCTCAGACTCCTGTGGAGTTAGATAACCCTAGAAGGGTCTGCTTTCCTCTTAATCTTTTTGTGTCTTTCAAAGGTTTTAAAAGTTTTTACAATGATGCGTATATCTCCTTGAGTGGTAGCCAATTGGTAATTTCATTGCTGAATAAATGTGATATGCTTATTTAGTCTCTTTTCTAGTCAGGTAATGAGAATTCTACCTAAGGCAGCTATAGGGTAGCAAAAAGAACCTCATAACTGATGCAAAAAGAGGCAGAAATCTGGTGTGCAAGTCCCAGCTCTGTCACTAAGTAGTTATGTGATACAGAGCAAATCTTACCTTCTTTGAGCTGTATTCCTTTTTTCTGTAAAATAAGGCTGATAAAAATGAACTCTGAGAACTTACTTTAAGAATGGAAGATTAAAAATGTGAAAATGCTCTCTAAATTGTAAAGTGCTCTCTAAAAGTGAATTGCTGTTTTTATGATATTTATTACCAGGTTTTCTCTGTGGATATACATCGCTTCTATTTTTTTTTTTTTTTAATCCATGAGTGTACCATTAACTAAATTGTTGTGAGAATACCTCTCCGGGTAGAAAATCTAACAAATATGTCCATATTTAATTTTATTTTAACTACCATAATAATCCAAAAATAACTATTTGCTCTTTTGGAAGTTTATTCAACCTAAATATGTGAATTAAAGCTTTAGAGATTATATTTTTCTTTATAGAAGATTTCATGCTATGAACAATAGTTTTAAAGTTACCCAGGCTTCAAGCTCAGTGTGTGCTCTAACTAGGGAGCTCTGGGATATGATTTTCATTGTGATCTACTTTTGAAAATATTTTAGCAAAGAGAATAATCTTCATAAATTTCTTCTTTATGCCAGATTTAATAGAGGCCTTCACAGAGCGACCATTTTGTTTTAAGAAGACAGTCAATTTTTTGATCTGTTTTATACCTGCTGCTCTCTGTGAAATGCTCTGTTTTCTCTCATGTCATAGTTTTCTTTTTGGCTAGTTACTAATGTGAAAGATGTGGGGTTGATAATGTTTTTAGGATTTTAAATAAAAATTTGAAGGCTCTTGATGCAAAAGACCTATGCTACATCTGGATAAGATAGTTTTGAAGACTCTTACCTGCAGTGATCCTTTCATGGTGAGGTGAATCACAAAAGGAAAGTTGATGTGAAAGAATTAAAAAGAAGATAAAATAGGAAAAAATGGTGAAGAACAAAGATTAAACAGTTACTTAATTAATTCACAAGTTTACTTTTAGGTCATCATATTTTAATGCCATGGTTCTCTGGCTTTTCTCTTCTCCTTGTCCTCTCCTTTACCCTGTGTACTGAACGATATCTATTCTATTTCTCATCATTGACCAAAAAAATGTAAGACAAGTCCTAAGAAGTGGAAATTCAATCTAATTGTTGACAGGGCCATTGTAAATATTAGTCTGTGGAAGTGTTACAACAGAGAGAGGGATGAGAAAGAAGTCTGTGAGAAATTTAATCTTTCTTGTTTCGTTGGTGGATTTTAAGTGCATGTGCTATGAAGAGAAGGCTCAACTTTACCCCACATTAGCCCTTGCAGACAACTGTCTACGACTGAACTATCCTAACAAAGTGGAGGCTCAAAAAACTGGCTCAAATAATACATAACATGCAACGCTCCTTTTTGTCTCAGATTTTTGGCAGATCCTCTAAAAGCCAGTTCAGTAGGTGTGAAGTATCCTCACAGACTGAAGTGAAACTTAAGGTTACCTGTGAAGGAGAGTTGAAGAAATTTTGAAACCAAGTTCTGGTTATTGTCCACCTTCTGCAATAAAGGAGATGGTGTGGAATGCATTGGGGGTTTGGTAAAGCTCTTGAGAGAATTTGTTTAGAGAGTATAGTAAGTGTACTGTGTAGGCCCCCATTCCTTGAAGAAGGACAAGCTGGTGGAGTAGGGAAGTCAAGAGAAGCTTTGACATTAGCTAACACTCAGAAAACATCAACAGCATGCATTGGTATGCACACACAAAGTTGCATGTGAGCTAAGGCACAGCATTTGGACTAAACGTTATTTCATTGTTACGTCTGTTTGTTTTGTTTTGTTTTGCCAAAAAGTAATTAAACAAATTCTTCTTTTTGGATTTTGTTTCTAATTGCCATGCAGGAAAATATTCTTCAGCAAATAAAAATTAGTGATAAATATTGGTGAGTAGTTAAAAATGTCTTTGAAATGTCTAGTCAACGATAGAGATTCAATAAATATTTGTTGATTTACGAATCATTGTTGGAATTTAGATAGAATTGGCAAACTGGTTGGATGGCCCAAGAAAGTGTATTTTAGGGGATAAGAAACATCTCTCACATCTCATCTTCAACCTAGAGGACGAAGGAACCAAAGATGAAAATCTTAACTTTCTAAGAAAATCAAAGTCCCTAGACAAGAATCTTAAGAAAAATGTTGGCTTCTATTAGAGGTCATGCAATTTATCTTGACCTATACCTGGATCCCAGGGAGAAAGGGGACTGTTAATAAAAACTTAAAAAGAAGTTTTACTTGGCTTTGAAATGCATTGGGGATCCTCTGAAAAAGCTCAATGCCAAAGAAAATCATATTCTTCTTCTCAGTGCCGTTCTCTTCTCTCTCCTGTCCTTGCTCTGAGATGAGATGGACCAACATGAAGCTTTAGCACTCTAGAGGCTCCAAGAGACCCCCAAAGAGAGATGGTCTGTGGAGTAACTAGACTGATGATAGTCCTAGTAGATAAGCACCCATGCTCCTGGAAACTGCATTTGGGAGAAAACTAATTTCCTTAGTGCTAACAGAATGTTTGGAATCACTGGAATATTCCATCTGAGAGGTAGAATGTCAAGTATAGCATGCCTGGAAGAATGTCTGGGGAGTTGGTAGAGGACTGAAGACAGCAGACTGGTACAAGAACTGGCTTCACACGAATGCCTAGTTTAAAGTGAGCTTACACATACCACATAGACTGGTGAGGAATGAAAAAGGGCTATTTACAGAGAGTAAGCTAATTCATTTAGAATTAGTCTGATTTTTGTTCAGATCTCTCAAAAAAGCAGAGAGGTCATTGCAATTGAGTTGACCATATGAGAATTTATGTCAACAGCACAGAAGTGAATAAATTAGTCATTTTGTAAGTGCCATTCTTTTCTGCAATATTTGCATGGTCAAAATTCCATTCTATTGCAATTTCTTGTTTCAGAAAAGAGGATCTATAAGGCAATCAATCCTTGAAAATACAATCTATCCCAACCTAATATGCCACTAGATAGTTCTTTTTTTAAAGAAAAAGAAAAAGGCTAAAACAAGTACCTGTGGCTCTATGCCCAAATGTTTTATTTCCTTGAATAAAGCTGTTGGAGATCAACACCTGCACATTTTCCAACATGATCTCATTTTATAATGGGTGTTTGGTGAGTACACGGTGGTTCCAGGTGTCATTGTCTTTCCACTCTCTGGCATTCAGAAATGTATCATTTGCGTGACAAATGATTGTACGGGTCTTGGCAGTGAAGGGCCATTCTGCCATAGGAAGATATGCAGAGAGGGGGCTGCAGCTGAGGCCATTTTACCATAACTCTTATCCACTTGGCCAACTGCTTTTGGACTTGTCTGTATCCGCCAGGGTAGAGACCAGGAATGTGTTGGTTCATATTGCAGCTGTGGCAATAAGCTAAGAAGTTCCTGTTACTCTTTGAGTTAAATCCACTTTTATGTTAGTCATCTAGCAGATGCTTCTGCTACATAAACGGAACAGACTATTTGTGGAAAATCTTAAAGTGGGTCAGGGATGACACACATTCCTATTCCTCTAGTTCTTTTGAAAGATTCGAGAAAATTGAAATACGGTCCCCTATGGAACTAGTCAAGTTTTGCATGTATGTAATCCATCCTTAATATTTTCCTTTATGCACTGTAGGCTGAAGAATAAAACAGGAAAAACAAAAACAAAACCCTCTGTATCGAAATTCATCACACAGACTCTCCCCCATCTCTCACTTTTCCACTACTATCTGGCTTCAATATGAACACAGAAAACAAAAATTGTGCAGAAAATACTTATGCAAATGTACTCTTGGTCTTTATGTGTAGACAAAAGTCAGGGAAGAGCTGTTTTTAAATGTTCCTTTGTATGTGTGTTCTTGGACAAAGAAAAAGCAAAACAAAATGGTTGGACCCATACATGGGTGAGAATTGGAACAAAGAGACTTTAAAAGCCACATTTGAAATTATAATAAGAGAAGAAAAAAACCAAGTTAAAATGCTAGAGAGAGAGACAATCGCAACCCTCATTTACTAAGCAAATTTTATTAAACTCTTACCAAGTACAAGCCGCTCTACTGGGTACTAGAAGTAAATTTCCCTTCCCCCAAGAGCTTACAAATTTCTAGGGGAAAGAAAAGTTCTCCACACATATGAAACAGGTGACAACTATGATTTTTTTATTATCAAAAGAAGAGATTCTAAAATGCTCATGAAACAGGTAACAGACCTTAAAGAATTTATGTCCAAATTTAACTTAATAGACCACAAATTTAGGTTTCCAACCAAAATTTATTTTCTCAATTTCAAATATCCAAGTGTGTACTTAAGATCTCTGTTTGGATGTTTCAAAGGCACATAGTATTCACTATGTTTAAGGAAGAATTAATTATCTTTTAACGAAAACAGCACTGTTTCAGTGTCTCTTATCACTAACTCATTCTGCTGTGCACCTGGCTGCAAAAGCAAAAATCCTGTTTCTTTGAATCAGCTATGACATTTCCCTTTTCCTCACCCACATATCTAATTCACTATCAATTCATGAGTCTTCTGTTAAATATTTTAAATCTGAGCATGTCTGTCACACTTTTTTAACATCACTGTTCTATTCCAAGCTACAATCTTCTATCACTTAGATTCCTCACTGGCCTACGAACTGATCTGTCCCCATCCTTTTTGGACTTTTCCCTATTCATCCTCCCTATTGCAAGCAAAGCAAAAAAAAAAATTTTTTTTTTCAAAATATAATTCATACGTTATCGCTCTATAGGAAATCTTTTAAAGTCCACTGTGGTCTTAGGGTTAAGGTTCGACTCCTTACTGAAGCAGATCCATTGATTTCTCTTTGGAACAAGACATAAAAAATGTAATCCAAACTGGCTTCAGCAAACAGGGTTTTTCAATTGCATGCATTAAAGGTATAGTAATTGAGATACCACCTTATACCAGTTAGAATGGCAAAAGGTAACAAGGCAAGAAACAACAAATAGAAAAGTTGTGGAGAAAGGGGAACCCTCTTACACTACTGGTGGGGATGCAAGTTGGGGCAGCCACTTGGGAAAACAGTGTGAATATTCCTCAAAAATTAAAAATAGAGCTACCCCATGACCCTGCAATTGCACTACTGGGTACTTACCCCAAAGATACAGATGTAGTGAAAAGAAGGGGCACATGCACCCCAATGTTCATAGCAGCAATGTCCTCAATAGCCAAACTGTGGAAAGAGCCAAGATGCCCTTCAACAGGTGAATGGATAAAGAAGATTGTTTGTCATCTTATGCTCTTAGCATTTTGAGTCCCCCCTCAGTTTACTTAGAGAAAACTAAATATAGAATATCATATCACTGAGGTGCTGTCATAACAGAACACCCAAATCTGTGACCCTGGCTCTAACAGCAGGGGAAAACCAGTGAGAGTGCTCTTATAAGAGGCTGACAAAGAGGAGACCACAACATTCTGTTGTGAAATATTTGATAAAATAACCACTTACAAGGTAGAATATGTACCTTTGAACTTTAGGTGGAAAGTTTGGAGCAAAATAATGGCAGCGTGAGTTGGTCTTTATTTGCTACATTTAGAGAGATAACTTCAAGTAAGAAGTGAGCTCAGGGAAAAAAAAAAAAAAAAGGTTTCCAAGGGAAAATATAGAAACTTACAAACCTGCAGAGTTGAAAATGTATTTTTTCTTGATTTCTGGCTGGTAAATAATTCTCAAATAAGGTCAAACCTAAAAATAAAAACCAAATCAACGGTGTGGTCATAGAAACACAACTTCAGGACAAATACTAAGTCAAGGGCATAAATGTTGAAACTTTCATTAAGTCTGATTTTATTAAGTGGTCCTCAGTAAATCCTTTCATTTGGACAAAATATCTTAAAGATGAGAGTGCGTATTTTTGTCTTGTGGAAGCCTGATAAACTCAAAGAACCTAAATTAAGTGAAGAGAGAGATTGAAAGAGGTGTATCTCAGGAGAAATTATGAATTTGACTCACAAAGAGCTGACTAGAATCAGAGAGATAGAAACCAACAAACTTTTTGAGAGAGATATACCACCACTGTGCCATTATCTTGATTAAAATGACTGTAAATATTAGACATAAAATTTCCCTGAGTCCCTTAAATCTCTAAAGGTAGGAAATTTTGTTCAATACAAGGAGGGTACAACCATAGTGCCTTCTTAAGCTATGGCCAAAGAGAATAGCCCCAAAGCACCAGTCAAATGTTCTAAAGCACAATAGACAGAGTTGGCAACTCCATGGGACAGAACTGGGGTTTGAAGCATTTCCTAGGTTAGAGACAACCTCATTTTTACCTAATTATATTTCAGAATTTCTAAGAACGAATGATTATTGAAAATATCTTTTGCCTGTTTTTATGTAAATATTCATTGTGGTTAACCTGTCCCTGTCCCCTCACTATTTGGGGTATGTAGGGGAGTCAATTACTTGTCTTTTTTTTTTTTAAGATTTTATTTATTTATTAGAAAAAAAGAGCATATGGCGCGTTGGAGGGTAGGGTGAGTCAGAGGGAAAAGGAGAAGCAGGCTCTCTCACTGAGCAGGAAGCATGACCATGTGGGGTTCAGGGACTTGATCCCAGGACTCTGAGATCATGACCCTAGCCAAAGGCAGGCACTTAACCTGATTGAGCCACCCAGGCATGCCTTGTCTTTTTAACTGGAAGTTCTTCAATACAAGAGAAGATTTCACAGCATCTAAGTTGAATCACAAGGTCTTGGGCTTTGAGCCTATTTTAACTTCTAAAAAAGACATTTGAGTGCTTTGAAAAGGAAATTAATATATTTGCCTGCTGTATGGAAATAAATACTATGGTATATTATATCATTGGTTTATTATCATTTGTTTCCTCCTCACACTGGCCATACTTTCTGGTACCACTCACTTTGGGCTTGTCCATGTGGCATATTTGTGCCAATTTGATATGAATATTTGTAATTTGACACATCTGGACACAGGATTAATAACTACAACTGGATAACTTGACTGGGGTACTCTTCCTCTAGTGCTCTCCACAAGCATTTTTCCCAGATCAAAGCTCATCCCTCAGGTTGGACGCTGGATGGAGAGGACATATGAAACGAAGTCCAGCTCATCCAGAACCAAAGGCTGGCAGAACCACAACTGAACAGCACACCTCATGTAATGTGGATAAGAAATGAATAGTTATTAAACACTGAGATTTTTTTAAATGGTTCTTAATACTATATAACCCAAAAAATACAGATTTCAAATATTTTAAGGTTTAATAATATGAGAAAGTTGTTATAGTGATTAGTAATAACAGCAGCATACAAATTTGTATCCTATAGAATGATCCCAGTTATATAGAAAAGTATTTTTAAAGTTATATGTATTTATTATGTGATAGGGAAAAACTAAAATGAACACTAAAATGTAAATAATGGTTGTTTTTAAATAGTGGGTTTAAAAGATTTAGGGCTTTGTACTCGGAAGATCTAGATTCAGTTTCCTGTTCAGACATTCACTAGCTGTGTGATTTTGAAGTAAGCAATTTAACTTGCCCTCCTTTAATTATATCTGTGTCTACCTCACTGGGATACTGTGGGATTAGGTAAGATATGATTGTGTAGGTATTATTATGTGTAGGTAAGTTAACAGAGTACTTCACAGTAAGCTGTATATAAATGTTAGCTATTATTATGACTGTTATTTTGATATTATTATTTCCCAGTTATTTTATACTAGGTATATATTACTTTTCATCGGAAAAAATCAACATCGTAAAGATAGAAAATTTAAACTCTCAATTTATGATATAAAAATATCATAAATGCTGAATTATGAAATTTCATTTCCTAAAATGAAAAAGAATGACATCTAGTCAAAAGGAATAGTGAGCAGCTATCAGATAGTTTCAGAGCAGAATGCTGGAGCTGTTTTGATTAGCAGTACATGGTCATTAGAGGAGCTGAGTGATTAATCCCCATGTATTGTAAAGAACAAGTTGAAAGTGACCTAGAAATGAGAAAAAGGACAGAGGAGTCATTGCAAAAGATAGTTCTGTCTGGAAACTTAAGAATATTCTTTGTACCCAGTGGGATGCAGTTTGGTGAAGTCCTGGCTGATGTGCAAGGAAAAATACCTAATAAAGACTTGATGCCTGCAGAGAGGGAACAGAACAGGCTGAAGTTTAAGCTTTTACACTTCTTCAACGGAAAACAACCCAGAGAATGACTTTTCAGCAGAGTTAGAAGATCTCTTTAAGTATAGATACTTACAAGGTCTCTAAGATCAGAAGGATTTTCTGAGATCAAAGCTACTAGAAACTTGATGGATCAGTGATGAATAAAAGAGACAAGTTGTTTTTATAAGAACTAGAGCATACATATAAGTTATAAGAATGCTCTGAGCCTAAAGATTGTGGAAGAGAAATAGACATTAATCTTAATAGGTTATTTTTAAAATGCAATATTTTCAAGAACAGGCAACATGTTTTTATTGATGACCATATAGAGTTAGCACTGTGAAAAGAATGCTAAAGGAAGAGTCATAAAAGCACTTAATGCAGCTCCCAAATTGCATCATGATTTTGGCTGTGATGCTTACCATCTTGAGATTTCAGATGCTCATTTCCATAAAATTACGATGGCATTACATGATCTTTTATGTCCCTTGTCTTTCTAACCTTTTTATATTCTTCAATTTCTTCACATCTTGATACAGAGACATATTTCACTTAATGTTAATATATATATGGAGATAATTGAGCTCTAAAAATAGGTACTTTTGAAATTGAAGTATAATCTTAAACAGAGCTTACAAATCATATGAATGCAACTCATTGAATTTTTACAAGTGCTCTACCATGTAACCATCAGTCAGATCAAGAAACAGATTACCAGCAACCCAGATGGTTGCTCTTGTCTCCTTTCAGTTACTAGCCTTCCCCAGGGACAACTACATCTTGTGTCATAGCAGCAGAAAATATTTTTGCCCATTCTTGAACTTTATAAGCATGGAATCATACAGTATATCTTTTTTTTTTCCTCTCTGGCTTTCTTCACTCAATATTATAGCTGTCAGATTTCAACAAAGATATTTAAAACAACAAATAGATAATATTTTATTTGTGATGTCCCAGATGGATAGAGAATGCTTACCTGCATTGTTAGATATAAATCTAAAAATTATCATACTGTGATAGTTACCTTCCCACATTTGTAGGAATTAACCTCAAGTAAAAGAAACAAAAATTAAGCTAAACTAATAGATGGACCAAACAACTTAGTTCATCTCCCAATTTCTTTCCTTTTCTTTTACAAAAGAAAACCCCAAATGATTATTTTTAATGAAAAAAGAAGCCTTTAGAGGGTATGCTTAGTATTCATTCTATATGAAACTTCAAGAAATATGACATTTACACCAACTCAAGTAAATATTAGTCTTGGTTCCCTATATGCATATTCATATTTACTCTTGTGAAAAAGAAAACAATCACATGCAAATTCTTAATTGTGATAAAGGCTGACATTAATAGATCATATTTAAATTAGTTTAAAAATTCATGTGGTATAGGGGCACCTGGGTGGCTCAGTGGGTTCAAGCCTCTGCCTTCAGCTCAGGTCATGGAGTCCCACATCGGGCTCTCTGCTCAGCGGGAAGCCTGCTTCCTCCTCCCTCTCTGTCTGCCTCTCTGCCTACTTGTGATCTCTCTCGGTCAAATAAATAAATAAAATATATTTTTTTAAAAATTCATGTGGTATAATGATAAATTCATTTTTTTCCATAAGTGTACTCATGAATGCCCATCACCTATTTTAGCCTCCCTTCCCTGTTGCCATCAGTTTGTTCTCTATAATTATGAGTCTGTTTCTTGATTTGTCTCTCTTCTCTCTTTCTTTTTTTTTCCTTTGCTCATTTGTTTTGTTTCTTGAATTCCACATTTGAATGAAATCATATAGTGTCTGTCTTTTTCTGACAGACTTATTTCACTTAGTATTACATCCTGTGGAGCCATCCATGTTGTTGCAAATGGAAAGACTTAATTCTTTTTATGGCTGAATAATATTCTATGTATATAATATCTTCCTTATCCATTCATCTATTCATGGACACTGGGGCTGCTTCCATAGTTTAGCTATTTTAAGTAATACTGAAATAAACATAAGGGTACATATTTCCCTTTAATTTAGTGTTTTTGTATTTTTGGAGTAAACACCCACTAGTGAGATTACTGGATCCTAAGTAGTTCTATTTTTATTTTTTAAGAAACTCCACATTGTTTCCATTCTTCTGATTTCTATAAGCAAATGTCACAGGTTTATTAATTTTAAAGTATCTTCTAAACCTACTTAAAATTAAATATAACACAATTCAACAAATACTTATTGAGGTTTTGTTATGTGGAATATATCCTATTAACGGGCAAGAATGAAAAGCAAGGTAAACATATGGTTTCTACTTTTAATGTGAGTTTCAAAATATTTTATTTTGTTTTATTTTTAAATATTTTATTGATTTATTTATTTGAAAGAAAGAGAGAGATCTGGTGGTGAGAAGAGCAGAGGGAGAAGGACAAGAAGACTCCCTGATGAACATGAAGCCCATCAGCGGGCTCAATCCCATGACCCTGAAATTATGATCATGACCTGAGCTGAAACTAAGAGTCTGATGCTCAACTGACTGAGCATTCCAGGCATCTCAGTTTACAATATATTTAAAATCGAATTCTTTTGTTTCAACAGAATACATGAAATGTTAGTAGAGTTACATGTTTTGGTAAAAGATGAGGAATTGATAAAATATAAAAGAGTGATATGATAATCTGCTAGGGAGTACAGAGAAATAGTTTCAAACTAAAAAGAAGATTCAGGAAACTCTAGAGACCTACCACTGGTGCTTGAACTTGTAGATTATAATAAGTTGAAAACATGGGAGTGGAGATGGGCAAAAACATGGGGTTAAGCCATCCAGTCAAAGCAGTCAAAGTACAGAGCAAATAAATGTTATCAGTTGTATGTTGCTTCATTAGAAAACACTCCAAGGAAGGAGAAATTCTACGTGTGAACTACAACATCAGCTTCTAAGAATTTCTAGCTTGTAGGCCTGCCATATATATTTCAGACTTGCCAGCTCCTATAACTGAAAGAGCCAATTCCTTGAAACAAATTCTTTTATGTGTATATATGTGTATATGTACATACATATGTTCATATATAATTAATTATAGTATATTTTTATATATATGAAATTTAAAAATAAATATATATACCTGACCCTCCCCTGACATTATTCCATGGGGGGAAAATGGAACACTGGGGAGCTTGCACTTATTTTTGTCTTCTCCTTATGTTATCTTTGTGAGTGAATAAAGACAGAATTGTTTCTTCCAAAAAAGAAAAACAAAACAAAAACAAAAACACTCCAAAATTTAGTGGCTTAAAACCACAACAATAACTTATTTTATTTATGTATTTGCAATCATGGCAGGACTTGCTTGGGGTGGCTTGCTTTTTCTCTATGAAGTTTTAATGGCGATAAAGGCACTTTTGGTATGGCTTAATATATGGTTAGAATATAGATTCTTATGGTCTTCTGGAAGCTCAGTTGGGGCTGTAGGCCACAGGCATCTCTTTTTAGTGGCAATGATCCAAGATGAAGATTTCAAGAGTTCAAGGAAAATGTATAAAGGCATATTTATGGTCTAGCCTTGGCAGCTTATATAGCATCACATCCACCATGATCTAATGGTTGAGGCAGTCACAAAAGCCTACATGGTTTCAAGGAGAGAGTATGGAGACTCTACTTCATCATGGTTCACTTTCAAATTTCTAAAAAACACATGACAGAATGTAGAATGATGGTTACCATGGGATTGAGTGGTGGGAGAAATAGAGGTTGGTAAAAAGTTATAAACTTTCAGTTATAAGATGAATAATGTCTGCCAGTCTAATGGATTGCATGGTAGATATAATTAATAATACTGTCTTGAATAATTGAAATTGGTTAAGAGAGTAGACCTTGGGCATTCTCACAAATAAAAAAACCCCCAAAATAAAACAGAACAAAACATGATGTGTAGATATGTAATTAACTCAATTGTGAGAACTCTTTCAAAATGGATGCACACATCAAATGATCATATTGTGCACATTAAATATATTACAATTTTATTTTTACTTATTTCTCAATAAAGCTGAATAAAAGAAGAGATAAAAATCATGTAAGACAGGAAATATTTGTGTGTTTATCTTTAAAAAATGCAATATGCCCCTGATGTTATTGTCTGTCCTCTGGCTGCAGTAAATATTATTTATTTGCAAAAATATTTTCATCTTTTACCCCTAAAATCCCCATGTCCTCATTATATTATGAGATAAATCTCATATTTAGGCTTGAGATATGTTAGTTCAATGTGTGGATGAGGATTTTCAAGTGTATTTCCTTGACTATAGTACCATGAGTATAATTTTTTTTAATTAAAAAAAATCAGTGAATTGAAGAGATGAATTATAGCCTCTCCATACACCCAGCATACAATGGTAGGACAGCACAAATCAATATAGAAACTCCTGCTCAACAAGAAAGAAAATAGGAGGTTCCCAGAAGTCACTGGTCCATATCAATCCTAAAGCCCAATGGGGTACTTCTCACCACTTTCTTGAGTAAGGCTGTTTATTATTCTGAGAGTGTTCTCTGGACTCTTGGCTCCACTGTCTGAGATCTTATTTCACCTTTTCTTCTCCATAATAATAAACCAATAATAATCAGTCAAAACTGAGATTGAAACTTAATTACCTTCTCATTCTGTTTCATGTCCATAAAATGATGGAGATTCAAAATGTTTATTCACTTTTTATTGTGTCTGTCCCTGATATTACAAGTTCACAGTATCTCTACCAATGTATTTCTCTTAAGGTATTGTGGGTTTTTCTATGACTCTTATTGTGGTTCTCTCTACTAAACAAAAGCCACCACCTTATGGACACCACTTTCAGTATTTTGCCTGGAAATGTGCTTAGTTCTATCATCCAATAATTAAGCATATTTCCTATTTTCTGCTCTCTTGCAGGTGACAGAGTTGCCAAAACTGCTATCATACAAAACAGAGATTTCCTTCCTTTCAATTTTTTTACAGTAAGTCCTCACCAAGGGCATCTTTGAAGCCCTTTATTTTACTAGCAGCCTGTTCAAGGTCCTTCCTGCTTCTGCCTGCCATTCAGTCCCCAAAGCTAATGCCACAAATTTGAGGATTTTTAGCATTGCATCCTAGTTCCCAGGGTCAAAATCTATATCAGCTAGTATGCCTGCATAACAAATCACCCCCCAAATTTTATTACCACATAAATTCTCTGAAATAGAAATTTGAGGAAATCTTGGATGAAAGGTTCTTCATTGAATCTCTTATGCAGTTGTAGGCAGACTGTGGCTGTAGCTAACCTTGCATGGCTGGGATCCAGTTGGGCATTTCTCTCTATTCACATAGTCACAAGGATCATCCATGTGTTTTCTTCAGATGGGACAGTTCATTCTTTCTCTCAAATTGTCAGCCTCAGGACGATGGTAAGAATGTTTCAGTGAGTAAGGTAAGTAGGACATAGTTTTTTCTTCCTTAGCCTTGGAGATCATGCAGCATCCCACCCATCTCATTCTATTGGTTACAAGTAAGCCATAAATCCACCCAGATTAAGGAAAGAAATTGAACTCCACCCTCGAAGGAGGTATCAAGTTTCTAGAACAGAGTTAGTCAAACTTTCTGCAAAAGACCAAATAGCAAATATTTTAAACTTTGCAGGTCACATACAATATTCTTTATTATTTTATAATTAATTAAAAGTATAAAAAACAATCCTAGATAATTGGCCGTGGAAAAATAAATGAAGAAAAAAAAAACAAAATGGCAAATATAAATCCAGGCCAATTTAGTTCATTATCTGTACTTTGCCAGCTTTGGTCTAAAAGAATATGTGGGATAAAAATAATTAATTAATTAATTAATTAATTAATAAGTGAGATAAAGGATATTGTTGCTACAGCCATCTTTGGCAATACAACATGCCCCCAAAATAAAGATGAAAGGGACTCTCTGGTATATGACAAGATGAGCACGGAGGCTAGATATCAGGAAATATGAACAGAGTAGGAACTTCAACTAGGTGCAAAATATCATAAACTATGAATTCTCTTTTTTTATTAGCACATAATTTATCATTTGTTTCAGGGGTACAGATCTGTGACTCATCCATACCACACAATTCACAGCACCAACCATAGCACATATCCTCCCCAATGTCCATCACCCATCCACCCTATCCCTCCCATGCTCTTCCCCTCCAGCAACCCTCAGTTTGTTTTCTGAGATTAAGAGTCTGTTATGGTTTGTCTCACTCCCTGGTCCCATCTTGTTTTATTTTTTCCTTCCCTTCCCCCCATGACCCCCTGCCCTGCTTCTTAAATTCCTCATATCAGATAGATCAAATGATGGTTCTCTTCCTCTGATGGACTTATTTCGTTTAGGCTAATACCCTCTAGTTTCATCCAACTCATTGCAAATGGCAAGATTTCATTTTTGATGGGTGCATAATATTCCATTGTGTGTGTGTGTGTGTGTGTGTGTGTGTGTGTGTGTGTGTGTGACATCTTATTTATCCATTTTTCTGTTGATGGACATCTAGGTTCTTTCCATAGTTTGGCTATTGCAGACATTGCTGCTATCAACATTCGGGTGCACATACCCTTTCAGATCACTACATTTGTATCTTTAGGGTAAAAACTCAGTAGTATGATTGATGGGTTGTAGGAGAGCTCTATTTTCAACTTTTTGAGGAACCTCCATATTGTTTTCCAAAGTGGTTGCACCAGCTTGCATTCCCACCAACAATGTATGAGGGTTTCCCTTTCTCCACATTCTCACCAACATCTATTGTTTCCTGACTTGTTAATTTTGCCCATTCTGACTGGTGTGAGGTGGTATCTCACTGTGGTTTTGATTTGTATCTCCCTGATGCAGAGTGATTTTGAACACTTTTTCATGTGTCTGTTGGCCTTTTGGCTGTCTTTTTTGGAAAAATGTTAGTTCCTGTCTTCTGCCCAATTCTTGATTGGATTATTTGTACTTTGGGTATTGCGTTTGATAAATTCTTTATACATTTTGGATACTAGCCCTTTATCTGATATGTCATTTGCAAATATCTTCTTCCATTCTGCTGGTTGTCTTTTGGTTTTGTTGACTATTTCCTTTGCTGTGCAAAAGCTTTTTATCTTGTCAAAGTCCCAATAGTTCATTTTTGCCCTTGCTTCCCTTGCTTTTGGCGATGTTTCTAGGAAGAAGTTGCAGAGGCTGAGGTTGAAGAGGTTGCTGCCTGTGTTCTCCTCAAGGATTATGATGGATTCCTGTCTTACATTGAGGTCTTTCATCCATTTTGAGTTTATTTTGGTATGTGGTATAAGTAAATGGTCCAGTTTCATTCTTCTGCATGTGGCTGTCCAATTTTCCCAAAACCATTTGTTGAGGAGACTTTTTGCATTGGTCATTCATTCTTGCTTTGTCAAAAAGTAGTTGACCATAGAGCTGAGGGTCTATTTCTGGGCTCTTTATTTTGTTCCATTGATCTATGTGTCTGTTTTTGTGCTAGTACCATACTGTTTGATGATTACAGCTTTGTAATAGAGCTTGAAACCTGGAATTGTGATACTGCCAACTTAGGTTTTCTTTTTCAACATTCCTCTGGTTATTGAGGGTCTTTTCTGGTTCCATATAAATTTTAGGATTATTTGTTCCACTTCTTTGAAAAACATTGATAGTATTTTAATAAGGATTGCATTAAATGTGCAGACTGCTTTAGGTAGCATAGACATTTTCACAATATTAGTTCTTCCAATCCATGAGCTTAGGACCTTTTTCTATTTCTTTGTGTCTTCCTCAATTTCTTTCATGAGTTCTTTATAGTTTTCTGAGTACATATTCTTTGCCTCTTTGGTTAGATTTATTTCTAGGTATCTTATGGTTTTGGGTGAAATTGTAAATGGGATTGACTCCTTAATTTCTCTTTCTTCTATCTCATTGATGTTGTGTAGAAATGCAACTGATTTCTCTGCATTGATTTTATATCCTGACACTTAACTGAAGTTCTAGCAATATTGGAGTAAAGTCTTTTGGGTTTTTCATGTAAAGTATCATATCATCTGCAAAGAGTGAGAGTTTGATTTCTTTGCCAATTTGGATGCTTTTTATTCCTTTTTGTTGTCTGCTGAGGCTAGGATTTCTAGTACTATGTTGAACAGCAGTGGTGATAGTGGACAGCCCTGCTGTGTTCCTGATCTTACATGAAAAGCTCTTAGTTTTTCCCCATTGAGAATGATATTCACTGTGGGTGTTTCATAGATGACTTTTATGATATTGAGGTGTGGGCCCCCTACCCCAGTGAAGAGTTTTGTTCAAGAAAGGATGCTGTACTTTGTCAAATGCTTTTTTACATCTATTAAGAGTATCATATGGTTCTTGTTCTTTCTTTTATTAATGTATTATATCACATTGATTGCTTTGTGGGTGTTGAACTAACCTTGTAGCCCAGGAATAAATCTCATTTGGTTGTGGTGAATAATCGTTTTAACATACTGTTGGATCCTTTAGGCTAGTATTTTGGTGAGAATTTTTGTGTCCGTGTTCATCAGAGATATTGTTCTGTAATTCTCCTTTTTGATGTGGTCTTTGTCTGGTTTTGAGATCAAGGTGATGCTGGTCTCATAAAATGAGTCTGGACATTTTCCTTCCAATTGTGTCTTTTGTAACAGTTTCAGGAGAATAGGTATTAACTCTTCCTTAAATGTTTAGTGGAATTTCCCTGGGAAGCCATCTGGCCCTGAACTTGTGTTTGTTGGGAGATTTCTGCTGACTGTTTCAATCTCCTTATTGGTTATGAGTCTGTTTAGGTTTTCTATTTCTTCCTGGTTCAGTTTAGATAGTTTATTTGTCTCTAGGAGTGCATCCATTTCTTCCAGATTGTCAAATTTGCTGACATATAGGTGCTCATAATATATTCTTACAATTGTTTGTATTTCTTTGGTGTTGTTTGCAATTTCTCCTCTTTCATTCATGATTTTATTTGGATTCTGTCTTTTTTCTTTTTGATAAGTCTTCCCGGGGGATTATCAATCTTAATAATTCTTTCAAAAAATGAGATCCTAATTTTGTTGATCTGTTCTGTTATTTTGGTTTCTATTTCATTGATTTCTGTTCTGATCTTTTTTATTTCTCTTCTCATGCTGGGTTTAGGATTTATTTTCTTTTTTCACCCAGCTGCTTTAGGTGTAGAATTATGTGTGTATTTAAGACCTTTCTTAATTGTTGAGAAAGGCTTATATTGCTGCATACTTTCCTCTCAGGACTGCCTTTGCTGTATCTCAAAGATTTTGAACAATTGTTTTCATTTCCATTTGTTTCCATGATTTTTTTAAATTCTTTTTAAATTTCCTGGTTGACCCATTCATTCTTTAGTTGGATGCTCCTTAGTCTCCATGTATTAGTTCTTTCCAACTTTCCTCTTGTGGTTAAGTTCTAGTTTCAAAGCACTGTGGTCTGAAAATATGCAAGGAATGATCCCAATCTTTTGGTACCAGATGAGACCTGATTTGTGACCCCAGATATGCTCTATTCTGGAGAATGTTCCATGTGCACTAGAGAAGAGTGTGTATTATGTTACTTTGATATGGAATGTTTTGAATATATCTGTGATGCTCATCTGGTCCAGTGTATCATTTAAAGCTTTTATTTCCTGATCTTTTGCTTAGATGATCTGTCCATTTCAGCGAGGGTGGTGTAAAAGCCCCCTACAATTATAGTATAATGTCAATGTGTTTCTTTGATTTTGTTATTAATTGGTTTATATAATTGGCTGCTCCCGTGTTAGGGTCAGATATTTAAAATTGTTAGAACTTCTCGTTGGACAGACCCTTTAAGTATAGTATAGTGTCCTTCCTCATGTCATATTATAGTCTTTGGCTTAAAATCTAATTTATCTGATATAAGGATTGGCCAGCTGAGCTTACTTTAGATGTTTATTAGCATGATAAATTGTTTTCCACCCCCTCACTTTAAATCTGGAGGTGTATTTGAGTCTAAAATGAGTTTCTTGCAGACAGCATATCAATGGATTTTTGTTTTTATATCCATTCTGATACCCTGTATCTTTTGATTGAGGCATTTAGCCCATTTACATTCAGGGAAACTATTGAAAGATATGAATTTAATGTTTGTAAGGTGACTGTTACTGTAAATTATCTCTGCTCCTTTTTGGTCTGTTACTTTTAGGCTTTCTCTTCCCTTAGAAGACCTTTCAGGGTGCCTGGGTTGCTCAATGGGTTAAAATCTCTGACTTCATTCAGTTCATGATCTCAGGGTCCTGGGATTGGGGCCTGCATCAGGCTCTCTGCTCTGCAGGGAACCTGCTTCCTCCTCTCTCTCTGCCTGCCTCTCTGCCTATTTGTGATCTCTCTGTCAAATAAATGAATAAAGTCTTTAAAAAAATAGAAAAGAAAAGAAAAAGAAGACCTTTAAATATTTCCTGTAAAGCTGGTTTGTTGTTTTCAAATTCTTAATTTTTTTTGTTTGTCCTGAAAGCTTTTTATCTCTCCTTCTATTTTCAATGATTGCATAGCTGGATATAGTATTCTTGGTTGCTTTTACTGCTCTGAATATATCATGCCAGTCCTTTCTGGCTTGTCAGGTCTCTATGGATAAGTCTGCTGCTAATCTAATATTTCTACTGTTGTATGTTACAGACCTCTTGTCCCCAGCTGTTTTCAGGATTTTCTCCATGTTATTGAGACTTGTAAGTTTTAGTATTCGATGACAGGGTGTTGATATACTTTTATTGATTTTGAGGAGGGTTCTCTGTGTTGCCTGGATTTTGATGCTCAAGTGAATAGAGACACACACTTGATTTTGGGTGTATTTTGGTTTGCTAAAAGAAACTGCCTTCCAATTTTTAAAGAAAGAAATATATATATATATATATATATATATATATATATATATAAAGAAATATATATATATTTAGGGGTAAACATGATGGAGGGATGGAAATATGTAAAGATAAAACTAAAAGAGATTTAAAAAAGGAATTGAGAAGATAAAAGTTGGCTGAAAAAAAGAAGTAAAAAAAAAAAGGAGAGAATGTGGTCACATTGGGGATTAGAGCAAAGCCATAAGTTAGATTTATTCCTTTCCCCAAATTAGTGAAGTTCTATGCTTTTGCTCCCATACACCTTCTTCCCTCCTCTCACTTTCTTCTTCTTCTGGGATCCCAATTATTCTAATATTGCTTTGTCTTCTGATGTCACTTATCACTCAAATTCTCCCATCATGGTCCAGTAGTTGTTTATCTCTCTTTTTTCTCCCTCATTTGGTCTTCTATATCACTAATTCTCTCTTCTGCCTCATTTATCCTAGCAATAAGAGCCTCCATTTTTTTATTGCACCTCATTAATAGCTTTTTTGATTTCAACTTGGTTAGATTTTAATTATTTTATTTCTCCAGAAAGGTGTTCTCTAGTATCTTCTATGTTTTTTTTCAAGCCCAGCTAGCATCTTTATAATTGTCATTCTGAACTATAATTCTGACATCTTACTAATGTCTGTATTGATTAGGTCATTAGCCATCAGTACTGCCTCTTGTTCTTTTATTTGAGATGAGTTTTTCCACCTTGTCATTTTATCCACAGAACAACAGATGAAGAAGAGAACAAAATACTAAAAGGGTAGCAACAACCCCAGAAAAATAACTAACCAAATCAGAAGAGATCTGAAACTGGGAGAAGGAGAAAGGAAAAACAATAAACTATATATATGATTAGACTGGTAAATAGAATAGAGAGACACACTTGATTTTGGGTGTATTTTGGTTTGCTAAAAGAAATTGCCTCCCAATTTTTAAAGAAAGAAATATATAAAGAATATATATATAAAGAAATATATACATATATATACAAAAAAATAAGGGTAAACATGATGGAGGGATGGAAAATATGACTGTAAAGATAAAAACTAAAAAAGATTTTAAAAAGGAATTGAGAAGATAAATAGTTGGCTGAAAAAAGAAGTTAAAAAAAAAGGAGAGAATGTGGTCACGTTGGGGATTAGAACAAAGCCATAAGTTAGATTTAGGGTATATTTTGATCTGTTAGAAGAAACTGTATCCCAAAATTTTAAAGAAAGAAAAACATATATATACAAAAAGTAAGGTTAAATGCAATGAAGGGATAGAATATGACTATAACAATGAAAATTTAAAAAGATTTTTAAAAAGGTATTGACAAGATAAAATAGTTGAAAAAGTTTAAAATAGGAAAGAGGAAAAACTAAAAATATAAAATAAAAAATAAAATTTATTTTTAACTTTCAAAGACTAAAGAATAAAGGGGGAAAAAAGCCATGAATTATTTGTGCTGTATTACCCTCGCTCTGAAGTTTTGCAGTTCTCATTGATCAGGCAACTTGGTCTTGGCTGGATGTTTTTGTTGAGGGAGGACCATGTTGCAGTTATTCTCAAATGTCTTTGCCTGAGGCAAAATTGCAACACACTTGCTAGGTGTGGCTAAGTAATCTGCTTGTATTTTCCCTGGGGAGCTTTTGTTCCCTGAATGCTTTCTGTACATCTTTGGAGGTCAGGGTGAAGATGGTGACCTCCCAATGTCTGACCCAGAGGAGCCAAGAGCTCTGGGCCACTCCTCAGTGCACCCTCAGAGAAAAACAGTCAATCCCTCCTGTCTCCCTGGTTCCTGGTTGGGCTCTGAGCTCACCCAGCCTGTGACTGAGCTTTCTATCTCTGGTGCTCGATCCCATTTGGAGTCTCCAAACCCAGCAGATTCCTGTGGCATGCTCCTGTGCCAGTCCTCCCAGAGTAGGAAGGTGAGTTTCCCTGGATCTGCCACTTGTGGAGTCCCTGCTCAAAGAGTGGTGGCCCAATGTTGTGTTCAGGTCGTGAGACCCCCGAAAAAGACCACCAGAGACCAGAGTCAAAGCCAAACGGCAAGGGTCTTTTATTGTCAGGTTCGAACCTGGGCCTCCGTGCGGATGTTACCGGTCACGCTCAGAGGCCCCAAGCATACCTTTAGTGCTTATAGGTAAAGACAAACAAGTTACAGAGAAGTTGGAGAATTTCCACAGTTACAAGCACATGATTGGTTGACATTCTCCCTAGTTTATTGGTCACCTTACAACTGGCCTTGGCCCCCCAGCCCAGCAAACCCCAAGGTGTCAGATGGTCGGGTAGGGGGCTCCAGGAGTGGTCACGGAGCCCCGTTCCTATAGCTAGATAGCCGGGCTCAGGGAGTGCTCTCATAGCCACATTCCCGGAGCCAGATGGCCGTTATCTCTCGTTCTTAGATCTGAAGGCGCGGGGAGAGGGTGGCTATGGGGGGGGGGGGGCTGCTAGGGTTTTTCCACTTTCTTAGGGTCTAGCAAGTGAGTGTACAGAAGCCAGGTGGCTGTTAGGGGTATAAGGCATAATGGTCCTAATTTTATTTTTCACTCTTCTCACCAACTCTGCTGGGGTCTGATACCCAGGACCTCTGCCACACTCAGACACCTCCAGTCTTTCTGTGACCCTGAGGGACCTGAGACCACACTGTCCTCATGAGGACTCCATTCCCTGCTTATCCTCTGCAGCGATGTCTGTCAGTGGAGCAGACTTCTAAAAGTTCCAATTTTATGTTCCCCTGCTCTATCACTTGCCAGGAGTTGGCCCCTCCTCCTGCATTCTATCTTCTCCTTTATCACCTGGGATTCACTTCTCTGCACATCCTACCTTCATAAAGTGGTCACTTTTCTGCTCATAGAATTGTTGCTATTCTCTTTGATTCCCTGTTGAGTTTGTAGGTGTTCAGAATGGTTTGATAACTATCTAGCTGAATTCCTTGGACCCGACAAAATTCAAGCTCCCCCTCCTGTGCCACCTTGCTCCTACTCCATAAACTATGAACTCTTAATAATAGTTCTATATTTTATTCTAACTCTTGTTGTAAGTTCTTATACACATGTTTATTAAACAGTTTATAAATTCTTGGAGCTATATGAGGCCTTGGGAACTTATAGATAAGACTAGGACATGGACCCCACACTTGAAGAATGTGCAGTCTGTTAGAGGGACATGCATATAGAGGCATGATTGTCCAGTATCATTGGTACTATAGGAAACATTTATATAAAGTTCCCTCAGGAATTAGTGCATAGAAAGAAAATTAGTTTTGTTTTGAGGGATGGAGTCAAAGAGAAGAAGATATTTTATGCACTGGCCTTTGAAGGATGAGTTTAACTTATTAAGCCTAGAAAGCTAAAGAGGGAGTGGAAAATGAACAATAACATAGTTGTGAAAATTCATAGTATATACAGTGAACTTTGAGTAGGTTGGAACTGCAACAGTTTAGGTAAATGGTGTGAGAGTAGGAAAGAAGTACATAGTTAAACTAGTTTATAGATGGTCTCTAATAGTACATTAAAATGTTTTCAAACCTCTTATCTCAAATTCTTAGGATTCATCAGAGGTGTCTCAGGATGTGGGGAGTAAGAAGACTTAGTGGGCAAACTCTGGCCCTCCACCCCATAGCACTCCCATCCCTGCTTTTGTCAGAGAAATTCTTTTTATCTATATACTTCTTTGCAGAGAAAATGATCAAGAGTCATTTGTAAAATAATGATAAAATCAGTTGATAATCACTGCTATATGCAATGAGGAGTTATCAAGTGTTTTAAAAAAAGGAGAATGATATGCCAAATTATGTTTTTTAAAGTGTTGTTCTGAAGGTCTGGTGGGAAATAAGCAGTTTGGGGAATAGACAGAGAAAGCAGGAACAGCAGTTAGACTGATGCTGACAATTTGAAAAAAAACTCAATTAAAGGCAATGGTAGCATAGATTTCAATAAATACATTTAGGAAGCATTTTTATTTTTATTTTTTTATTTTTTATTTTAAGATTTTATTTATTTGACAGAGAGAAACACAGCGAGAGAGGGAACACACAAGCAGGGGGAGTGAGAGAGGGAGAAGCAGGCTTCCTGCCAAGCAGGGAGCCCGATGTGGGACTTGATCCCAGGTCTCCGGGATCATGACCTGAGCCGAAGGCAGTCGCTTAACCAACTGAGCCACCCAGGCGTCCCAGGAAGTATTTTTAAGGTAATTCAGAAAGCAACTGAGGTGAATAAAAGGGGGGAAGTGGAGCCAAATGAGGATTCATAAAACAATTGGAAAATTTAAAGCAAATGCAGTAAGGAAAACAGGTTTGGACTTTGAGGAAGAAAATGAGATTCATTACGAACACATTAGGTTTGAGAACAGACTCAGTAAGCAGTTGAAAATACATATTGGAGCATGAAATAGAAGTTAGAAAATCTCAACAGAGAGAATGCAGTTAAAGACTTAGGAGCAGATGAATTCCCAGTGAGATATATGTAACAAGAAAAAAATTAATAAAGACTGAACTTTAGAGAGTCAATTATTTAAGAACTAGAAAAAAGATAGTAAAAAGGATAATAGAGAAATATACAGAAAGAATCAAGGAAGAGTCATCAATGAATCTAAATCAAAACAAAGTCTGAGGAAAAAAATAGTCAACAGAAGCAAATTCATCAGAGATGAAACAGTGTAAAATGATAATTCAAATGAAACCATTAGATATTAAGGAGAGAAAGTCATGAGGGAATTTTGCAAAAATTTCAGTAGAAAGATAGCAAGAGAAGTTGATTTGGTAGGAATTTATAGGCTTATTATTTTTATTTATCCTGTACTTCACATTATTTGTTATAATTTACATTGTGCAAAAATTAGCTCTGTTAGGTATCCTCCAAGAAGTGAATGAAATCATTAGCACAGAAAAGTTACTAAAATTTAAAATTTAAATTTACATTGAAAATAAATTCTTGAAATTTTTCAAACTTAAAAGTTTTCCCATAAAAAATAGTTCAGAATGGCATATTGAGAGTGTATACCATATAGTGGAGAAAATGTACAAGGGATAGTAAACACAGTCATTCTGATAAAACTGGTAAATTATATATAAAAGGAAAATATCCTTTAGGTCTCTAGAAAAAGTCACTTATAAGTGTGGAAAGTCAAATTATTGTTGAATATTTCAATAATAATAATCTTATGCCATAGGACAGTGAAATGATACATTTAACACTCCAGGAAAGAAAATGTGAGCCAGTGATTTTATATCTAACCAACTGTGCACTATTATAAATATATATAATTATATAGTATTATTTATATGATCACTTCCTCAGGAAATATTACATACTTCCTGAGGAATCTATTAAAAACTAGATTACCAAATGGCAGAATAGACATGAACATAAGTACTGGTAAGGAACATAAAAAATTTATTTTCCATCAGAAACAAGATTAAATAATGGTTATAAAAACAAGATAAGTGGTTATAATAATAGTTATAAAGGAGAGTAAAATTTGTCATAGCTCTATGCTCTGATAGTGTAGAAAGAATATAACCATAAAAATATAAGAATAAAGTGAGAGGATCACATGACTAGTAGAATAAACTTTTTGGTTGCTTGAGGTTATTGAGAGTAATATTTATTATACATCAGGTGCTGTGGGAAAGGAGAGAAGGAGAAAGAACTGGTTAGTTGCTAATTTCCTTCTTGCTTGCAGTGAGTACCAACAAATACATAATGAGAGAAAATAAGAAAAAGATCATTAACTTGGAAAGAGTTATTCATGTAAAAGTAATATTAAAATAAAAACTTTCCTAAATAAAATAAAGATCAAGTAAATAAACCACATAATGAAATACTATATGAAATAGTTAACACAGAGCAAACATCAATAATATCAATAAGTGCAAATGAGCTTATCTCACTAATTAAGTAAAAAGATTTTCATATTGCCTAACAGCTAGCATATTAGATAAATTAATGGATGGACTCAGAATGCATTAGTGGACTAAAACGCAGTAAATCCAGTATTGAGACAGAGCAGTAGGATGGTGTGAATGCCATATAAATAGAAGCAGTTAATTTCTAATTCATCTGGAATAACCAGAATTCTGAATCTTATATTCATGATCTCCTTTTTTCTTTTTTTTTTTTAAAGACTTTATTTATTTATTCGACAGAGAGAAACACAGGGATAGAGGGAACACAAGCAAGGGGAGTGAGAGAGGGAGAAGCAGGCTTCCCACTGAGCAGGGACCCTGATGCAGGGCTTGAGCCGGGTCTCCAGGATCATGACCTGAGCCAAAGGCAGTCACTTAACCAACTGAGCCACCCAGGCGCTCCTCATTTTTTCTTAATAGTGTAGTTTTATAGTACTTATAGATATTACTATAAAGTATATTTTTGAATTTAATTTTTAAATTTTTAAAAATTTATATAAAAATCATGCTTTATTTTTAAGACTTGTCCTTTATGTTATTGCTAAATCTATTCATATGATAATATGTGATTCTCATTCATTTCTGTTGACTACTTTATAATAGTCATGTGTTGTGTAAACTGATTCATCCTCTTTCCATCCTTACCCATTTAGGTTTATTCCAGGCCTTTATTATTGTGAATAGTGTTATTATGGATGGATATTCTTTTACCTAAATGAACTAGGGAAAGAGTCTCATCTTTTTTCACATGGTTAATTATTTTTTTCTAACTTCCTATCATTCATTTGACTCACCAATTCTGGCTTACTTGAGTTCCATATATGCACTGGTCATTGGGCACTCTGTTCTGTCATATTAGTCTATTTTTGTCAATAGATCACTAGTTAAATTATAGTAGTTTCATAAGTGTCCTCCTCTGTGCTAGGATCCCGTCTTCTCATCTTAGATCCAATGTTGAATTTCAGTGTTATTTCTCCTTAGTTTCTAACAACCTTTCAATGTTTCCTCAGCCTTTCCTTGTCTTTCAGGATCTTTACACTTTTGAAATACAGGTAAGTTATTTTTTAAATTCTCAGGTTTGGTTTATCTGATATTTATTTATAATAGGACTGTGGTTATGGTTTTTGGCCATTGTACCATAAGAAAGATGTTGTATTTTTCTGAGTGCATCATAACATGAAGTTCATGGTGATGATATGCTTTTACTGATGATGTTGTCTTTGATCACTTGATTAAGATGTCTTCTAAGGGAGACTGTCTCTACTATATATGACATTACTATCTATCACTTTTTACTTAATAAATATTTTGGGGAGATATTTTGATATGATGCAAATTCCATTTCTCCTCAGATATTAACCAGTTAGTTAATACCCACTAATAGATCTCATTAGCAGAAATTATTATAATATTTGCTTAAAGTTGATTTTCTATTTTCCTCTTTCCTTACACATTTATTAATTGGAATTCTATTATAATGAAGAGCTGTTCGTTATTTGAGTATGTACTTTGGATAATTCTTTTTTTCTGCAGGCTAATCCCAATATTATCCTTATTTATTTTGATGTTCAAAGTGTTCCAGTTTGTGCCATTAGATTGGCTCTTGGGTCAAGCCCTCATCTTCTTTGATCACTTACTTATTTTCTGGAACTGGGTTTATGTATTTTCCCTGCCTAGTCCTAGAATTAACTACTTTCCCAAGAATCCCCATTTCTGGTCAATAGTATTTAGAAACCAATATACTGTTATGCATTTGGGGACTATTTTTAATTCTAAAATCATATCATATATTAAAAAGTAAGGCTCACACTCAATGACAACAACAACAAAAAAGTACTTCCATTCTGGGGGGAACATGGGAACTGAAAATGAGAGAGACTTGGATTTTACATACACATTAAAACCTGTGTTCAAATTGAAGGGAATTGTCCACATTATTTCATATCTTAATTCTCTATAGTTTCTTGATTAGCATATGTGGAATATTTTGTCTAAGTAAAGTTTTTATGATACAACTCCACTATCATAAGAAAGCACAGATTAGAGAAAGCTTTTCTCATCTTGGCATCTCATCTTGACTCTTGCTTGCAGTTGAGAAAAATCCAATGATGTAAAAAAAGAAAAAAATAAAGTGGATTTTACTTAAAATTTCATATCTCCTTTGGAAACATGGGCCTCAGGGACAAATAGAATTGGAAATCCCCTTGAACACTTTCAGGGTTCCTGCTCTAATATCACAGTCTCTCTGTTGTTGAATGCAATTTCCAAATTGCTTTATTTTGTGAACTTGGCTTCTGGCATTACCATGCCTGATGTAGCATAGCTAACTCATCAAACAGGACTGAATCTCTTTCCTCAGCCAAATCAACAAAATCATGAAGATGGACTATTTGGCATGGGTGGACTACATTCCTATCCCTGAATAAATCAACACTCATCAAAAGAAGGAAATCTATAATTAGGATCCCTCATTGGAATCATATGGTAGAAATATGGGATAAATATTCCCCCCAAAGGTGGAATCTGGTCTTAGAGATTGAGTACTCAGAATAAAAACCAGAGTCTCTAGTCTTAGGCAATAATTTAAAAGATAAATAAGAATCTGTGTGTGTGTGTGTGTGTGTGTGTGTGTGCGCGCATGTGTGTGCATGTGTCTGCAAACGAAATTAGAACATTCAAGTCAAGAAGACATAAGAAAGCATAATGTATGAATAGGAATTGTGTGAACAGGAATATGGAGTGCTTCATAGGAAATGAGTTCATAAAGAATCTTACATGAAATGTTTATGTTTGAACTTTATCCTGGAGTTGGCAAGATCTTTTTATAACTTATTTTTTCTTAACGAGGACAACAACGTTATCAGATTGCACTTTGCACTTTGCAAAGCAGTCACTGGCAGAGGTCATTGGGTGGGCAGGAGCAGAAAGTCCGTTTGGGTGAGAAATGAGAGAGCTTCAAGTAAGGATAACAGAAAAGGGAAGAGAAAGTAAAATCAAGTCCTCCAAGCTTATTTATTAGAAGAAAAATGGTAAGTCAAATAGGACACCTGATTTTGTTTGTCTAGATGACTAAATGATTATATTATTTACAGTGTGATCATCCATTCCAATTTGCCTGAGACATCCCGTTTACATGCATTGCCCCAGCGTAAGTATGATGTAGTGACCCCTTTCACTCTGAAGTATGTCTTCTTTTGGTTTTCAGATTATTCCTAGATAGTAAGATTATGGGAGTAGAATTGGTTTTGAGAGAAAAATATAATAAATTATTTTAGGATATACTGAATTTGACACGTTTGTGCGACATCCAGTTGTGATTATGTTAATCTGATTAAACATTCCAGTATATAATAATTAATATGCCTATGTGGACTTGATCAGTTGTTAAGCATCCTGAATAAGAAGTTTAGATCCAAAGTGGAAATGTTTGCTTTGCTTTGTCTCTTTTCTACTGATTGCATTGTTAACCCTTACCAGCTATTGTAGATGTACAGTATTAGATGTGAGGGATCTGGGTTGGAATATATACATCACTTAACATGAACCCATTGCAATCCTTCGGGGGAAAAAAAAAAAAAAAAAAACTCACAAACTAAAGACCTCTGGTGGTGGCCAGTAGCTATTTTTGCATGTGAAGTAAAGCATCTGCAGTAATCATATTTTCTAAATCAAAACCTTAGATATTTTGTCCTGATAAAACAGTTTTATGATGCTTCTCAGTACAAATTCAGGAAACAAAGTAGACTACAGATAGGAAAATATTACATTTCTGGGAGCTTAATGATTTTAAGGAGCAAAAATTTCCAAAAAAAAAAAAAAAAAAAAAGCATTTTCCTGAAAGTACAGTTACTATATGATTTCAGGAAAATTTTAGGAATTTTTCTTTCTTTATTATCTCATTTTTATTTTAAAGATTTTAGTTATTTGTCAGAGAGAGAGAGAGAGGAGGAGACAGGGAGAAGCAGGGTCCGCACTGAGTAAGGAGCCCAATATGGGGCTTGATCCCAGGACCCCAGAATTATGACCAGAACTGTAGGCAGATGCTTAACTGACTAAGCCACTGAGGTGTCCCTTTCTTTATAATCTCATTTAATCAACACTTCTCATGGAAATGGTACTGATTTTCATACTTTTATTTACCTTTCCAAATTCCATCCTCGACACCTTCTACAGAATGTGGCACATTAACTTTAAGAATTATATATTCTTTCCCCTGGATTGAATCAAAAATATTTTCTTTGTCAGATTTCTTCCTGTATCATATATATATATATATATATATATATATATATATATATATATTATATTTCTTGGGGGCAAAATAACAAATTAAACCAGAATGATATCTTGGAAAGAAATTCATTTCTCCAAATTCATTACTCAGCTTCAGGATATACTCTTAAATTTCAAAAACTATTTACTTCATAGTTTTATAAGTGTTTCTGTTGTTTTCCAACACAGTACTTGCCCAAAATGAAACAAAAAATGGTTTTGTTTCACAAATCACCTAAGAATTTATTTATTTATTTATTTGTTTGTTTATTTATTTATTTATTTATTTTACAGAAAGAGAGAGAGAATGAACACAGGAGGCTGGGGTAGAGAGAGTCTTAAGTAGACTTCTTGCTGAGGACAGAGCCCCATAAGAGCATGATTGAAAACCAAGAGTCAAATGCTTAACTGACTATGCTACCCAGGTACCACATAAATTGCCAAAAAACTTTATTTTTTATTTTTATTTTGATTATTATTTAATAATTTTATGTTTTTATTTGACAGAGGGGGGGGAGAGAGAGAGAGAGGGAGAGGGAGAGAATACAAAAGGGTGAGTGGCAGGGACAGGGAGGAACAGGGTTCCGCTGAGCCGAGAGCCTGATGTGGGGCTGGATCCCAGAACCCTGGGATCATGACCCAAGCTGAAGGTAGCTGCCCAACTGATGAGCCACCCAGGGGCTGCACCTAAGAATTTTTAAAATGCAAGTATTTAAACATTCTTCTTAATTTTTGCCATGTCCCAAATAACATCTGAAGAATATGTTTGATCACATCAAAGAAAAAAATAATAGATATCCTTCAAAATCACATTAAATATTTGTCTGAACCTCCACATTATTGTGAATTAAATAGTAAACAGATATGGGTTATATTTAGTTTTAGTAATATATTATCAGAATAGTTGCCTTTAAGTAGTTTTAGTTTTATCAATAATAACACCAAAGTTTTCCATACGATTGATAACGAATATCTTTGATATGGAAATGCTAAGTTTAAGTGTCAGGAACTCATGGATACGTGAAGGTGTTAGTGAAGGGTACTAACTTCAGTTAGAAGATGAATAATTTTGGTAATTTAATGTACAGTATTGTGATTATCGTTAATATATTGTATATTTAAAAATTGCTGAGAGTAGATCTTAAATGTTTTCACCACAAAACAAAAACCAAGATGGTTTTTGTAAGGTGATAGATGTGTTAACTGACCTTATTGTGGTAATCACTTCACAATATATATGTACATCAAATCATCATATTTTAAGCCTTGAGCTTACACAATGTTATTTGCCAGTTATATCTTAATAAATCTAGGAGGAAGAAAGAGGCGACTGAATGCTCAAATTATAAATAATGTACATTTGTTTTTGTTTTTGTTTTTAAGAAAGACATCATGGAGATAAGTTGAAGTGATTTATTCTTTGAAAGGGATGCAATTTATAAACTGAGTCCATTGTGGTTCTGATAACAAAGCTGATGAGTAGATACTGGTTTGTTATCCAGATAAAAAGACATTTCAGAAAAGGAAGAATCAGGAAAGAGAAAGAAAAGGCATAAGAAAGCAGAGTGAATTGATTCAGAAAGAGGAGATAGAGAAAGCATCATGAGAAAAGATAGGACAGGCAGAAGTCAAAGAAACAATAGGAAAGTTTTGTGTCTGGGGAAGGGTGGAAAAGGCAGTAAGTGTTGCTAAAGTGTGATTCCACATAATGAAGTAGTGACAGACTCTGTGTCTCTGAAATAAATTTAGATACTGGTCACCTTTTTAATGTGGGCATTATTCTTGCTAAAATGGTTAGATAGGAATGTCTACCTGTGGCCCAAACTGAGTGTTCCAGGTGGACGGTGAAATAGTTAAAACCTTCACTTTCTGTAGAAACTAAGATACTTATAGGAAAGGCACATATATAGAACATGCTAGAACTATTTTTCCTCCCTTTTCCATGGCAAGTTTAAATAATATACTGTGATCCTTTTCCCTGTGGAGTCTGAACATGGTCTTACAAAACTTACAATATGGTGCTTCATTTTTGTTTCTAAAGATTTTATTTATTTGACAGAGAGAAACATAGCTATAGAGGGAACACAAGAAGGGGGTGTGAGAGAGGGAGAAGCAAGCCTCCTAACAAGCAAAAGCCCGATGAGGGGCTCGATCCTGAGAGTCTGGGACAATGGCCTGAGCCAAAGGCAGTGGCTTAACCAACTGAGCCACCCAGGCACCTCAACAAGATGGTACTTCAGAGAGCCACTGCCTGCCAACATTGGCACATGAACAAAAATCTATTTCTCGTATCTAGTTGAATCAATTTTTAAGCTTGTGCTAACACAAGTTAACATAATAAAATCAAATAATATGGCTAGAAAGACATCAAACAACATTAGGTTTCAGTCCTGCCCACAATGATTGAATCTTTGAATTAGAACCTTCCCAAATTTTGTTCTAAAACATTACTGAAAGCAGAGCCACTGGGAGGGATTTTAAAAAGCTGGAGAAATTCTTAGGTCCAACATCTCAGCCTTTCAAAGCCCTTTCCTACTTCCTCAAGCCACTTCTTAAGATGAGTGTTATGGGTTGAATTGTGTCCCTCCCTCCCAAATTCATATAATGAAGCCCTTACCCCCAGTACCTCAGAATATGACTGTATGTGGGGAGAAAAACTTTAAAGCACAAAATGTAAGAGGGATCATTAGGAAGGATCCTAATCCCATATGACTGGAGACCTTACAAGAAGAGGAGATTAAACACAGACAGCACAAACAGAGGGAAAACCAGGTGAGGACTAGAAAAAGGGCAGAAATCTTAGGTATCAGAAGAAATTTAACCTGCTGACACCTTGGTCTTAGAATTCTAACCTCCAGAATTGTGGTTTTTGCTTTGTTTGTTTTTTGTTTTTCTGGCAGCTCTAGTAAACTAACATAATGACAGATATTTCCCAGTTCAACACACCACCAAAAGTGTGATGTTAACTGGCAGATCACTCTATTTTGAAATAGATTTATAGATTCCACCTACCCCCCCACAACTACATTTAGAGATAAAATTGTCATGAAATCAAGCCAAGCTTTTATCAAGAGTTTTGTTTCTAACTGAATATCTAGAAAATGTTTTTAATGTTGGAATCTCTCATCAATACCATATTTTGTCTTTTTGACCATTATATATTGTGAGTTATCAAAGCATGACCTCTTTTATCTTATTGCATAGCATATTTCTTTTATAAAAATATAATTCCTACTTACGTTCCCTTTCATTTTATCTAATCCCCTTTGTGCTTTAATTATCTTGCTCATGATTTTCATTGAGTATACTTTCTTTTTATACAATACTGGAACTACTTCTTGCTAATGAATATCTTTATTTTGAATTAGCTATTACTCCTTGTTGCTTTTGATTAGTTTTGAAATCTGCCAAAGTACCTATGATGTTATGAGTATTTTGTATAATTTTGTTTTTAACATTAATAACCTGTGCATTAGTATATAGACATTGGGTGATAAAATGATTGTTTCTGTTTCTTTAATTGTGCATTAAGCAAATTAATAAGAAACTTGATTATTATTGGTTATCATTAGGTTTTATGATTTTTTTTATAACCCCTTCTTCCCACTGCCATGTCATTAGTGGAGTACTATACAATACAATTTTCATGCATATATTTGGATATATTTCTCTCTTTGAAATAGGATCTACTCATGTTCAGATGAAAATGTATTCTCTCTAATTAATTTTCTCAATAACTTTAAGAAGGGGCACCCTTAGTCTTATTTTACAGATATAAAAATGTGAAGATGATGAGTTTATGTCAAACAATGGAATTACTCTCTCAAAAACTAGTACTAGGGGCACCTGGATGTTTCAGTCAGTCAGTCAAGCATCTGCCTTCTGCTCAGGTCATGATCCCCCGGGGTCCCAGGATTGAGTCCTGCATCAGGATTCTTGCTCAGTGGAGAGTCCAGTTCTCCCTTTCCCTCTGCCACTCCCCCTGCTTGTTCTCTCTCTCTGTGTCAAATAAATGAATAAAAATATTAAAAAAACTAAAGAACTAGGACAAATATCATTGAAGAATGCTGAAGAAAAATAATAAATCAATAAGGCACATCTGATTCAACTGGTTGTATTTGTGAATCTATAGATATTTTTTAAATTATTAAGCTCAATATGTTTAGTGACAACCACAAAAGAACACCAGCATCTTTAGTTTCTTTTCAAATGAGAAAAATAACCCAATACCCAATGAGACACAGACATGTGTGCATATTTATACATTCAGACACACATGGACAACAACTTTTAAACTCCATGTCTTATAAAAATGATCAATAAACACTCTGATAGTGATATATTTTGGTTTTGTAACCATGCACCATGCTTGTTTACCTGCTGAGTATGTGATTAGCTTCCAAAATTCTTATCTAATATCACCTTTTTCTAAAGCATCTTCAGACTCTCCTTGAGTGGCAATGACCACTTCTCTCTGTGTAAAACTTTGTGTTTTTACACATTTGATGTCCCATTGCCTGTATTTATTTGCATGATTGAATTTTATTGATTTATTTGTTTATTTTTTTATTTAGAGACAGAGAGCATGAGTGGGAGAGAAAGTGAAGAAGGAGGGAGAGAAAGTGAGGAAGGAGAGAGAGAGAGAGAGAGAGAGAGAGAGAGAGAGAGAGAGAGAGAATCTCAAGCAGACTCCAAGCTTAGTGTGGGCCCAATGGGGGCTGGATCCTGCAACTCTAAGATCATGACCTGAGCTGAAATCAAGAGTCAGACGTTTAACTGACTGAGCCACCCAAACACTCCATGAATGCCTTTTTGTTTTATTAGACAATAAAAACATAGTATAAGAATATATTCATATTTATATCTTTAGTACTTAATACTATGGCAAATATGTACTTAGTAAATGTATTAAAGAATAAATGTATGCACTGCAAAGTCTTTAGATATAAGAACAATATGAGTGTAGTTTTTTCAGGATTCAGAGAACTTAAAAAATGTGTATTTACATTTTTGTTCAAAAAGTAAAGTGTGTTAATGCTTTTTAACTGTTAAGAGATAGAGCTGGACTATTATACATAATACTAATGAGTATAAAATATATGGACCATGTCTCATTTTTGTGCCCCAGTGCCTACTGCAGTAACAATGAGAGTAAATGAATAATGGATAAAAAGATGATTAATGTGTTCATTTATTACTGAGAAAACAAGAACACTTGCCGCTTTGACTGAAATAATATGGAGTCTTACTATATTTTGAAATTGCTAAAAGAGTATTAAATTGGGGTGCCTGGGTGGCTCAGTTGGTTAAGTGGCCAACTCTTGATTTCCACTCAGGTCATGCTCTCAGGGTCATGGGATTGAGCCCTACATTGTGCTCTATGTTCAGTGGAGTCTGTTTGAGGATTCTCTCTCCCTCTCCTTCTGCCCCTTCCCCCACTTGGGTGCACTTTTTCTCTCTAAAATAAATAAATGAATCTTTTAAAAAAGAGTATTAAATAGCAAATAGAGTATGTATCTCATTGTCTTTTTAAATCAAATCTCTGATCATGTAGTAAATGAGTCTGTTATCCCCCCCACTCTTGGTACAATCAGTTACACATGGTGAAAGAAAAAGAATGCAATTTTTATTTTATTTTTTTAAGATTTTATGTATTTATTTGACAAAGAGAGAGTGAGCACAAGTAGGAGAAGCAGTAGGAGAAGCAGAATCCCCACCAAGCAGGGAGCCCAATGCAGGGCTTGATCCTAGGACCTTGGGATCATGACCTGAGCCAAAGTCAGATACTTAATGACTGAGCCACCCAGGCACCCCAAAAATGCACGTATTCTAAAACTAGTTGTCTTTTACTGAAATAGCTAGAATTTTTTTTTTTTTTTGCCAGGATTTAAATGAGACATCTTTTGTTTTGGTAATTCTGATTGCTAGTGGTTATCTGGTTAGTTAATCATTGTCTATGTCTCAGCTTAGTGTTCATGAGTATTTCTTTTGCTTTGCCACACAATACCAAAGGATAACTTCTCCAGATGGAAAAAAAATAGTTTTAAGACAAGGATGAATAAAATGAAGTTAAAAAGGAAAGAGAAAACTTTATAATACAAGTTTAGCAAATTTACATTTCATCATCATTTATGTGTTTCACTTTCTATATATTTCTAACTAGCAATCTCTATATTTGCCATCAGGGATCTATGGAATTACAAACTTGTGTGAAATGATGAAATTTTGCTTCCTGAATTTTAAGAGCAAAATCTGGCATGTTCATTTGCATATGAAGAAATTTGTGGTTGAGGTCCACAAACATGTTTCTCCTCAATGATGTTCAAAAACATATTTAATTATGAACAAAAAAGGTAATATTTAAACAAGCAAAATTGCATTTGTTTTTTACACAGTCAGTTGTATTTTTGGTTATTTTCTCCTACTATTTTCTGAGATTTATACTCTGGTTTAGTGGATTTTCTTTCCTTACTGAATCCCCTTGGTCATAATCATTCTTCAGTCTGTGGTTTTCTCACAATTGGGAGTACCTTCACTTCACCTGTCTTTGCATTTTAAGTTCTCTATATTTTTGACTACTCACATTTGTTTTCTTCTTTTTTTTAAAAAGATTTTATTTATTTGACAGAGAGAGAAACACAGCCAGAGAGGGAACACAAGCAGGGGGAGTGAGAGGGAGAAGCAGGCTTCCTGCCGAGCAGGGAGCCCGATGTGGGACTCGATCCTGGGTCTCTAGGATCATGACCTGACCTGAAGGCAGTCGCCCAACCAACTGAGCCACCCAGGCACCCCTCTTTTCTTCTTTTAATAGCCTTCCAGAAACATTTCAGTCCCACTTAAATTTCTCAGTTCCTTTTTGTACCTATTGACAGTCTCCTTCTTACTGACTCTTAATTGTTTTAAATAAATATACATCTTATGTCTCTATAATACTAACAAGACTTCTAATGACAGGGCTATGTCTTATAGTTTTTATTATTTCTTATTTCACCAAACCAAGTGGTAAGCACAAAGCTTCAGTTCAATTTAAAATATTTTTGAACTGAAATAAATGAATCTTGAAAAGTGCATTTTGTATTGGAAAATTATCAAAAGTTTTATGAAAAATGTTTTAACTGAGGTGAAATAAAGAAGACACTGTAGTATAATAGAGGCTACTAAATTAGGAGCAGCCAATATGATCACAGAAATTGCTTACCCTGATGAAGAAGTTAGTACATAGTACACTCTCGATTTTGGTTATCTATGGCTGATACCTCTCAAAATTTAAACCAATAAGAGCCATTTATATTTTCTCATTGTTTTGTGGTTTTCCTGACCATATTTGGGTGGCTCTTCTGTTCCATGTTGCTGTGACCAGGACCGAAATCATCTAGAAGCTGCATTGACTTGAGACATCCAAGATGGCTGACTTGATTTTCTGACAGTTTTGTAATGACTGTTAGCTGGGAACTCAGTTGAGGCTATTAATCAAGGTGCTGTTCTCATCCGTGTGGCCTCTTCCTATAGCGTCAGATATAGAAATGTCTCAGTCCCTATTAGTAGAAGAGACTTCTCCCTATAGCTTGGGTTTTTCACAGAATGAAAGTTGGATTCCAAATTGGAGTGTTACAAGTATGTAAAGTAGAAACCAAAAATCTCTTTAGGCACAGCTTCAGAAGTTATGTAGCATCACTTACACCAGCTTCTGTTGGTTAAAGCAAGTAATAAGGCCAGCCAAGGAGAAATTTAAAAAAATGAATAGTAGGAGTGGCAAAGAATTTATTGTAATCTTTAATTAAAAAAAAATCATCTCTGATTTCAACAAAATCCTCAACATTTAAGAAATGGCTAGTTAGCTGATATTTTGAAGTTAGGTTTTTCAACTCTTTAGAATTAATATAAGTGATCAAACTGGACTTCCTATCTTGCAATGTTAAATTGCACTCATACATTATTTTTAGTGAGAAATCTTTCAAAATTTAACGTGCTTTATCAGATTTGTTTAAAGCAAGTATAATATATTTGTCCTTACTCTTTAATTCTTACTCAACTTCACTTGTCCACTGAAGAAGACAAAAATCAGAGCTTTACAGATTGTGCATCCCAAATGGTGGTCCCAGACAACATGGTAATAATCGGCACATATCCTTAAAAGCTAGAATGGTTTCAGCTCATTGCCTGTGTTTTGTGTCCAATAGATGTCTGGTATCTTTTTTGTTTGTTTGTTTCCTGAAATTCCTAAGGACTCCATTAACGTGATTTCATGTTAACAGCTCTGTGAGCTTCTGAATGTAAGGATATAACCTTAGTATGGAAATCACAGCAAATGGAATGCATATCAGAAGGTATCAGTGCTGGACAGAGAAGCTAACATAATCAACTAGAGTTAATAGCACAAAGAAAATGGTAAGTTAATTGTGGTTCTCTGTAAAAACACTGCAAGGGTGGTTAGACTTAGAGGAATAGTATTTTTTAATCAGAAAATACAAGTCAAAAACTATAATGATTGTCTTACATTTTTTTTCACACTGACCCCAAACAGAATTTGGAGAGAAATATGTGAATAGACAAATTATAATACTTATATAATTATAAGATATATTATTCACTTAGGGAAACTGAAAATACATGATTAAACCAGTTTTGTAATTTGTACTTTATTTTTATCATTTAGCTTTTTTAATTCTTCTTTTAAAATAAATTCAGACTTATAAAAATTGTAATAATAGTTATAGGATTCTTGTACACCTAACAGTGTCCCAAAATGTTTACGTCTTACATAACCACAGTATGATTACCTAAATCAGGAAATTAATGCTCTTACAATACTATTAAATAATCTACCAGTCTTATTTAAATATCACTAACTGCCCCAATATCCAATCCAAGATCACAAACTGCATTTAGTTATCATGTCTATTTAGTCTCCTTTAATCTGAGACAGTTTTTCAAATTGAAGTCATTTTTATCTGTGATGAGAGACTGAAAAAAATGATTCTGAAAGGCAAGTGATATTACTATTTTTAGAGCATTAGTATCCCTCATGTATTAGGATCTGGAAAAAAAAAAAAAACTTGTGAAATTGTGCTCAATTGCTTTTTTTTTTCCCACCCAAAATAGTTTCTTACAGATAGATAACGTCTAAGATAACTCAGCCATTTCAAAGACAAGAGTCTGGCCACTAGATGACAATAGCGTCCTTTCCAATTTGATAGGGTATTTCCTTAATAAATATATATATTGGGTAGGGTAATATCTCCACTATACCTTTAAAACAACTTCCAAACAAAAATGACATTAATCCTTCTTGAGTACTTTATGTATACTCTGTATTATTTAATGCTTTGTTTTTTTAAAAGAATTGAGAATTATCTTAAGTTTGTTCTTTACAGATTGGTTTGGAGTTCTCTATTGGTCAGTTACACTGGAAATAATAATTAGTAATTGTCTAGTCAATATTAAAGGGCCTTTTATTTAACTAAAGTAATCCTCTTCGTCATCTTTCAGCCAATGGTGGCAATATAATCCAAGTTTAGACCAATTAAGTGCAAATAGAAGTATACTGTGGGCTTCCTCTAGAATTCTTGCTCTTTTTGTAGAGGTATCATTGTGTCTCCTTCCTTCATTTTCCATCAACATTATTACTCCTTTATAATGTGTTGTAGCAGTAGGCATCTGATGATCACAAGGGAAAGCTAAGACAATAACAAGATTATAAACCCACGTGTTTTGAGCTACTGAAGAAATGACAATAATTGTCTACATCTGGAATGTTGGTATGTCTTTTAAATAAGCCCTATATGTTTGTGCCACTATATCCAGGCTTTGTTACTTAAAGTTTGATTCATTCCAAACACCTAAAAACAGGTAAATTGGAAGGAGAAGCTCTTGCTTTTTATTAGCAGGCATTATGCTTATCTTTTTTTTTTAAAGATTTTATTTTTATGTATTTATTTATTTGACAGAGAGAAACATTGGCAGAGAGGGAACACAAGCAGGGGGAGTGAGAGAGGGAGACCCTCCTGTTGAACTGGAAAGACCAATGTGGGGGGGGGGGCTCAATCCTGGGACCCTGGGATCATGACCTAAGCCCAAGGCAGATGCTTAATGACTGAGCCACCAAGGCGCCCCTATGCTTATCTTTATATTAACTTTCTAGTAACTAGTAGAGGGCCTCATACACACCAGGGGGCTGAAAAATATTTGCTCAATAAATATATGAATGAATGGCTTCTGAAATTCCTACATACACATATTTTAGATTGAAGTGTTCTCCCTTTGAGATGGTCATTCTTAAAAAAAGGGGGGAACCCTTCAAGAATCAATGAAAAACTCAAAAATTATTAAAAAGAATATTTTTCTGCATATAACTTATGTTTAACATGTGTCTACCCCTTATTTTTTCATTGATATATATTCTCTGATTTATTGTCCTCAGTAAATACAATGAATTCTCCCATCACTTTTAAGCTAATAATGTACCTGATTTTGTAAAAGCCCAAACTATTGGGCATTATTAAATATTTTACTTCTTAAGGGTCACTGGAGAAATTTCTCCTGTTACTTTTATTATAGAAAAGTTGCTACCTGAGGGGTTAATAAAGGAAACAAAGATGGGGAGATTTGTGATAGACATGGACGATGGGGTGTGTTAGGGTAATAGAAGAAGCCACAGAAAATAAAATGCCAGAAGCAGCAGAGAATGAAATTAATTTTTTCTCTTATTCCTTCAATATGCATTTACTAAAATGTATTAGACTTTTTCCAGTATCAATAAACCAGATAAATCACAATGCCTTTTAAGAGACTAGGCAATACAAAGTTCCTCCTTGGGTCAAGATCCATTCTTCTCCCTCGACAAAACAAAGAGCTAAGGTACATGTAACAATGTTAACATGTAATTTAGGACCACTCAATATCATTCTGGTTGTTGGTCAATGTTAGTAAAATCAAACTACAGAAGGATGCAGGGAGAAAATGAGCCAAACATAATCTGGGGAGCAAAGCTTTTGTAAAAAATAACAACATATGAATTATGAGGTCATAGATAGGAGGTCAGAAAGATCATTCAGGAACTGGTGGTGGACAGAAATTACATTGGAACTGCTTAAGGCTTAAGATTTCAAGCCTATTTAAACCATCTATTTGCATTTAGAGTGACTATGATAGCTTTCCTTACTCTTTTCAAATAAATGATCAAGAAAAATAAAACATAATAAAGATCTTTCCCAGACTTTGTCATCCTGTTACTTAAATTTAATAATTTATTTTTAATTAACAGACTTTAATTTTTAGAGCTGCTTTAGGTTTACAGAAAAAAAAAGGAAAGCATGGAATTCACATATAACTTCTCATCCATGCATGCACAATTTCCCCTATTATTAACATCTTGCATTTGTGTGGTACATTTATTACAATTGATGTAGCAGTATAATGTGTTATTATTACCACCATTTATTATTACCACATAAGCTCACCATTTATGTCAGGTGTTTACTTTTTGTGTTATACCTTCTATGAGTTTTGACAAATGCATAAACATCCAGTTTATTGATACTGGAAAAATTGTATTCACTACAACTTTATCATACGAAATAGTTTCAGACCCGAAAGAAATCTCTTGTTCTCCATCTATCTATTCATCTCTACCTCTTCTCCAAAACCCTGGGAACCACTGATGTTTTTGTGTCCCTATAGTTTTGACATTTTTAGAATGGCCTGTAGTTGGAACCAGATGGAAAAATATTTTCAGATTGGCTACTTTCCCTTAGAAATATGCATTCAAGTTTCTTTCATGTCTGTTCATGGCTTGAAAACTCTTTTTATTTTCTGATACTGAATTATATTACAGTGTCTGGATGTGCCACAGTTTATCCACTTACCTACCAAAGGACATTTTTGGTTCCTTCCAAGTTTATTCAATTATAAATAAAGTTATTATAAACATAGTGTGAAGGTTTTTGTGTTGACATGTTTTGAACTCCTTTGGATAAATACCAAAGACTGTAATTGCTGGATCATACAGTAAAAGTATATTTAGTTTTGTACGAAACTGCCGAACTGTCTTCCAAATGGCTATACCATCTTGCATTCCCACCAGCAATCAATGAGAATTTCTGTTGTTCTACGATCTGGCCAACATTTGGTGTTGTCAGTGTTTTGGATTTTAGCCATTCTAATAGATGTGTAATGTTATCTCATTGTCATTTTAATTTGTAATTCCATGATGCCATATGATGTTGACTATCTTAACATATGTTTACTTTCCATCTAATTGTCTTCTTCAATGAGATGTCTGCTCAAAACTTTGACCACTTCCTAATTGGGTTTTCTTCTTATTTTTGAGTTTTAGACATCTTTATATATATTGGATACCAGTACTTTATCAACTATGTGTCTGCAGATATTTTCTCCCAGTCTGTCTTGTCTCTTTGTTCTCTTAGCAATGATTTTTTTTCCCAAGAAATAAATTTGAAACTAGCAATATAACAATTTTAAGCTTATTTATAATTTGTAGAGATTCTCTGTAGCAGTAAAATATTATATGACTGTAAGTATTTAAATGACTAAGGAAATTTAAAAACTAATATAATATTAAAGAATCCCCAACTGTTTCTGGGGAAATTATTTTCCATTATTTTAAATAATTTCTTTAAAAATATGTGTTTATGTGCTTAGTGGTATTGTTGGTGATTGGTGTTGTTGATTAATGAAGGTAGGAGAAATAAGTTGCTTCTAGGTTTCATTAGAATATAATGTTACCATAATTGACAAATGGTTTATAACTTTGAGCTCTTGTTTCTAAATATGTACACAGTAAGCAGAGGTTTGCAACTTTTTCATAGAGCTACAGATGAGAGAGGATTTCATGAACCATTTATTGATAGTCTATTAATTATTCAAAAAATAAGAAATTTAATAATGCAAAAAGTTAATTCAACTTAATTATACTGACTGACCAAATTTATAGGTTGATTTTGATAAAGTGAGAAAACAGCTATTTTTGGCAGATTCCCAGATACAAGCAAACTACCTGTGGCTGATTTAAGCAACACATACAAACTTATTATATCATACTCATAGTTCAGTGTGGCAAAAATAGATAGCTACTAACAAGTTTTGTACTTCCTATTCTATTGAATAAAGTTGTTGCTGAGAAATTGCTGCAAGCTATGGACTATATATATCTTCCTTCACCTGTGAATCTACATAGGTCCGGTGTCTAGGAATGTGAGCATAAGTGATTTCTGTCACTTCCATGTAAATAAAAGATTTAAAATTGGAGTAACTTCTCCAGTCTCCCTCTCTCTGTCTCTCTGTCTCTGTCTCTGTCTCTGTCTCTCTCTCTCTCTCCTTCCTCCTCTCTCCCTATCTAACTGGAGATAATGATTAGGTCCTAGTGGGGGTTGTAGAGCATCAAGGTGGAAACAGCCTGAACCATCTACTGACTGAACATCTTTAAAGGTTGAGTTAGTGAGAAATGAACTTCGGTGTTTTAAGTCACTAAAGTTTTGAGTGATTTATTGAAGTAGCCACAATTATCTTAACTGATATATAGATAGATTTTCTGGAATTCTAGATGATCATGCTTGGAAAACTGGCAGCAATAATGGAAAAATAAAAGTAAAAACCACAGCTTAATCTCATCACTGAATCAGTTGGGTAAAGATACTTATGCTTCCAAGGCTGAACACTGGAACTTGTAACTTTGATGGGCAATGACTTTGGACACTGGACATTGCTGTTGATTGTGCTACCACTGGCACACCATGATATTTAAATTTGCTGCAATTTCTGTAGTTACCACTAGAATTTGTTTCCCATTACTGTGCAATTAGCTCTTGACTCGAATCCCAAGTGACATGGGATCAGCTGATGCCACATTTAGGTGTTCAAGCTGCAAGGCTGGGTGCTGGAAGGTGCTGGAAAAATGAGTGTCTGCCCTTTTGGTCCTTTATAGTGGAGGGGAAGCTATTAGACTCCTCTGCTGGATGGTCATCTGTTTATTAGAAGACTATATATATAAATGAAACTAGGATTTAACAGGTTAATTTTGAGAAGTATATTAGTTACCTATCACTGTATAACAAATTAATTCCAAATATGAATAACTAAAAGAAAATATTTAGTATCTCCCAGTTTCTATGAGTTAAGTGTTCATGAACAATGTAGCTCAGTGGTTGTATCTCACATCTTCTCACAGTAGACCTGATGGGGGCTGCAGGATCTTGTTGGTTTGGCAGGAGTAGGGGGATCTACTTCTGAAAGTGTCCATTCACATGGCTGTTGGCAGGAAACATCAATTCCCTGTAATAGAGGCCTCTTCACAGGACTATTGTGTGTTCTCATGGCATCACAACTGACTTTTCTGAGGCTGAGTGATCTGAAAGACAGCAAGAGAGGCAGATGCTAAAATTTTCATTATGATTTAGCCTCATAAGATGCACACCATCATTTCTGTCATATTTTATGGGTCACACCGATCAGCCATGCATGGTACAGTCTGGGAGAGGACTGCACAGTGATGCAAATATCAGGAGGTAGGGATCCCTGGGGACAAGTGTGGAGATTGGCCACCACAGAAAGAGCGGGATTTATTTTTTCACTCTACATCTCAATTTCCACTACAGAATTTTAATTATGGCATCTGTAAGTTTCAAATAAGAAGAGGTTATTTTATTGACCCAGTTACCACCAAATATTGCTCTAAGCTTAGTTCCTTAATTGGTGTCTTTAGCACTTTTTGGGGTTCCAGCCCATTTTTATGGGAAGAATAACTTGCTTCCAGCTCTCAAAAATGACTGCCAATAGCATTATTTATATTTTTATATCTTCATATTCCCAAGGCAGATTTAAACAAATTTTCTGGTAAGAGTTAAGAGGTGAGATGAGAAACTGATGCTGTTCGCTTGTCTAAATGGCAGTTTAAACATATTACTTAGACTTACTTATTAAACTTAGGAGCTGAGGGAGGAAAACCTAGAAATATACTAAGATTCCAAAAGAAATGATGAATATTGTGAACTAGGTGATGACCTACTTGCCCTTGCATGAAGGGAAGTGTATCTGCTGGGAAAATGCCAGCAGAGGAAGGAGTACGTGGTCCGAGCAGAGTGGAGAAGGAAAAGTTTAAAGAATATAAGGCCTGATAGTGAAGGGGGGACTAAGCCATGCAGCATTTTATAGATAATTATAAACACACTGAACATTAAAAGAAGATTTTAAAGGGATTTGAATAAATGGAAAACATTTTAAAAATACTTTAGGGAATAAGGGTGAATGCAGAGAAATAAAATAAGAGGATAATACAATAATGGAGATTAAATAAATGGTTGCTTATGAAATATTAGGAATAATGTGATGGTACAGTTAACACAGTTTCTGAATTATATTGGATGTATGAGAGAAAGACATAAGCCACAATATCAGGACACTTGGCTTGAGATCCTGAAGAAAATTGAAGATTTTTTGGAAAAACTGTCTTTTGTCAATAGCAGTAAGAATCAAGAGATTGGTTTTAAAACTCTTGTGTTTTTAAGGTGCTAAACATCCAGGGAAAAGTTAGTTGGACAGTTTGATATGGGTTTACAGGTTTTGGAAGAGTATGAAAAATCACAAAGGAGACTGGGAAGGAGTGACATGTAAGATGGGAGAAGTCAGACAGGGTGGTGTCTTAGAAGCCAACTGCAGAAAGTGAGTCTAAGAGAATGGAACCATCAAATTGTACTAAAGTGTGAGAACTGAAGAGTGAATACTGGGTTTAGTAACAATGTTGTCACTAGTGACCCTGCTTTGTTTTGGTTGAGAGAGACTGCGGTCCCACCAGGGTGAGATCAAAGAAAATGGAGGAGATAAGTAAGAAATATCAAGAAGTTATGCTGCAAAGGAGATTAAGAAAAAGAATGTCTATAGAGGGATTTAGGGTCAAGATCAAGGTTTTTGTTTTGTTTTGTTTCCCCTAGAGGAAGAACCCAAAAGGCATGTAGAAGTGTCTAGTACCTCACTAGTTTATAGAGTTGAGACTTTATTTAATTTTGCTTTGATTTTCATGGAATAATTTACATATAACTGAATTTTCATTTCAAACAGCTGAAATAAAATAGAAGATAAAGATTGATATTGTTAAAAAATCATAGGAAATTTACAGCAGCTCTGCTTTCTTAGAAAACGAAGAAATGCACAATACCTGATTAAACATTTTTTGAGAGAGAGAGAAAGAGAGAGCAGGGAGAGCAGAGGGAGAGGGAGAGAGAAACCCAATACAGGTTCCATGCTTGGGAAAGAGCCTGATGGAAGGCTCAATCTTCTGACCTTGAGATCATGACCTGGGCAGAAATAAAGAGTGGGATGCTTAACTGGCTGAACCACTCAGGCAACCCTGGTGAAACACTTTTAATTTAAATATAAGTCTTAAGGGTTTCAAGGTTTTATTCATATATTTGTCAAGCAAAAATGTTCTTTCAGGGTGAAACAAATTCCATTGGCTTCTGGCACAGAATTTCTTAATCTGTGAGTGTTTTGAGTAAGGAGTCCACAAATTCTAGTAAACATTCTACCGTTTGCAGACCAATAAATGAAGGCATTGCCCCTTTAATGTATGATATAAATAAAGACCTAAAAAGATTTTCCAATTGAAAACGTTGGGAGTTACAATTTAGGGCCATAAAAAATGCTTATCTTTCCCATTGCTGGGGGCCCAGTTAATTCATAAGTTCATCCAATCACATTCTTTGTCTATTTTGTACAAAGCAATGTACAAAAATAAAAAATGTTAACGCTAAACAATTATAATTTGTATGTTGTGGCTTAACCTAGGCTTTTTAAGTTATTTGAATAGAGTTTTATTGGGATCTGGTAACTATTTTCTGCAGGAGACAAATTAGGTTAGAGCTTATTTTGACTTACATAACAATTTCGTCAGGAGAAGTTGACAATTTACTACATTTTCTCATCTGCATCATCTTGGTTTTGGAGTCATTAATGGCAGCAAGATACCTTGATCAGGAAAATCCTGGTGTTTAATATTGAAGTAACTGGCAAAGTGAGGTAACATATTCCTTACCTGAAGAAAACACATGCAAATCAGCTCTTGTCTCACCCGGTACAATAATAAGAAATAGATTATTTCCACAGTTTTTTTTTTTTTTTTTAAGATTTTATTTACTTATTTGACAGAGAGAAACACAGCTAGAGAGGAAATACAAGCAAGGGGAGTGAGTGAGGGAGAAGCAGGCTTACTGCCGAGCAGGGAGCCCAGTGCAGGGCTAGACCCCAGGACTCTGGGATCCATCATGACCTGAGCCGAAGGCAGATGCTTAATGACTGAGCCACCCAGGCACCCCTGTTTCCACAACTTTATAACTGTTTACCTACATACAATATAAAGGAGATTTCTTTGTGATCACATGGAACTTGATTCATGTTATTTGGGAGATTATATTTTTAGGATTATGTCATATTACATTTTATTGTAAAAATTTATACAGTAATATTATGAAATAATGAAGAATTATGATCTCTTAAAGAAATAAAGTAAACCTTGATCCAATTCCTTGAAAATACTTTATAACAAATATTATGAGTTATAAGGAGATTAGTAGTTCATACATTTAATTTATTTTTTGACTCACTATAATTTGGACCCTTAGTATCTCACCACCTAAACAGCTTTTAATAAAAAGTTGCCAATGACCTCTAAAAATCTGTTTCTCTCTATGCTTTTCATTTAATTTTTAATGTCTAGGGAATCTGGCATTTTACACTTTACTACACAACTCTCTGTTCTCAGGAATCTCTCATGGCTTCTGTGATACCTACCACTTCAGAATCTCATACTTTTCTGTCTTCTCTCCCAGTTTTTTTTTTTAATTTATTCATTTATCTTTACTGTTTGTATCAGTATTTCTTATCCTGATCTTTAGATATTTTTTATTCAACAGGCTTTTGCATTCAGCTGTCTTTTTTTCTTTTTCTTTTTTTAACTCTCCTAGTATTTCTTTTTTTTTTTTAAGATTTTATTTATTTATTTGAGAGAGAGATCACAAGCAGGCAGAAAGGCAGGTGGGGGAGGGGGGAAGCAGGTTCCCTCTGAGCAGAGAGCCCTTCACTGGCCTCGATTCCAGGACCCTGAGATCATGACCTGAGGAGAAGGCAGAGGCTTTAACCCACTGAGCCACCCAGACACCCTCTCCTAGTATTTCTTAACTCTGACTTCACATTACAATCACCTGAGGAGATTTTACAAAACTGAATCTCTTTGTCCCACCCACAGAGATGTTGTTTGAAAATTTCTGGAATATATCCTGGGCATTTTTATCGATTTAAAAGTTCCCTAGGTAATTTTAAAGTGCAGCCAGATGTGAGAACCAGTGCTATTTACATTCTCCTGGAATGATCTCATCCACTAATAAAGCTTCAAACTACCTATTCTAAATAGAAGATTTATAAATATGTATCAGTAGCTCTAGCTTTTCTCCTGAGCCTCAGGCTTGTTACAGATAATTGCTCAGTTTGGATTCCTTCCTTCCTTCACTCGTTAAATGTTTTCAAGGGCTACTAAGTTCTAGGTTCTCTGGTAGACACAAGAATTGAATTGAATAAGCTAGATATTTTTCCCCTCAGGGAATGTGAGGGTATATGAAATAAAGAGAGTGGACAACTAAATAATATGTGTTATAGCTAAGACAAATTTAACAGGAGGAGAACATAGGATAAACATGTAACCCAGATTAGACAGACATTTAGGATTTTTAGAAATTGTGTCTCAGGTATGAACACAAGTTAAGATATGTTTTGAAAATGGAAATACATTTTCCAAGTATAAAAGATACGGTGAAATGGGAAAAGAAATGATTAATCACAAAGATATGAGGGCAAAGAAAATTAAGATAGAGTTGGGGAAGTATACATACAGGCTTTTCCTGAAGAACTTTTTTCCAGTAATGATTTCCTAGTAAAATACCACTATTTTTATATCTGAAACTCATAGAACAAACATATCTTTTGGTTAAAAGTTTTGGGCAAAGTTTATATAAGAAAAATATATATTTATGCCATCAAAAGAAAAATAATATGTGATAAGTTTCCAGTTATATTCCAAAACACAATTGGCAGAATGTCAGACTCATGTGTAGACATTTTAAAAACCAAATTGAATATCAGCAATGGAAACATGGTGTAGCTCCACTGTGCTGGTCCTGAGACAGGCATTTCACTCTCATATCCAGTCCAAGACATCTTCTGTCACTGTGTACTTTGTCATTGTCCTGAATGTGTTGTAACTCTTTTTTTCATAGTTAGCTTCCATTTTTGCTTCAGGCTGTATCATGAGTCATAATTTTTAAAAAAAGTTTTGAAAGAAAATTCATACAGAAGGTAGCAAGGGGCATGACAGAAGGGATTGAAATGGAAGCACTGCAGTTCCATACAAAGAAAATTACTAATAGGAATGTGAACAAAGGTGCATTTTGCCATTTTTTTTTCATGCTAGAGCATCTACCATTCACCCTGAAGACTTAGGAAGCCATCTTGCTAGAGTTCTTTCAGATGCATCAAAATGATGGAAACAAGCAGTTTCTCCCAGTCTGACAATTGGTCTAAAATTGTCTTTTCATCAGCTACCTATTCAGTATCATAACCTGTTTTTAAACAACTTTATTGAGTTATAACTCACATATCATGCAATTAACCCATTTATGGTGTACAATGTAATTGTGAGAATATCCACAGAATTGTACAACCATTCACCACAATTTCAGAACCTATCCATTACTCCAAAAAGAAAACTATACCACTTAGCCCTCAGCCCCTAAGCCCTCATTCCCCCAGCCCTAAACAACCACTAATTGACTTTCTGTCTCTGTAGATTTGCCTTTTCTAGACATTTCATATAAATGGAATCATATAACATGTGTTTCTTTGTGATTGGCTCCTTTCACTTAGCATAATGTTTTCAAGGTTCATGCATATTGCATGCATTCCTTTCTTTACATGAAATATTTGGCTTTGTCGGGGGACGGTGAGTGATCCACCCCTCCCGCCATGCCCAAGCCACCAGGAATTTTGGTGGAGGTACCCGTGAATGTGAATGAAAGCCCCTCTGGGTTTTCCCCACCTAGAATCTGGAAAGCCACTTATGGTGGGCCGGGGCAATATGTCCTTTGTGTGCTTATTCAAGACATATAGTTACATTTAATCCTTCTCCTGGTAATCATATCTCTGTATCTCTTATCTGTATTTCTTGATCCTTGTGCCTCAATGGTCTCAACTTCTGTGAGTTTAAGCAATCACTCTGTACCCTGCAGTAACAATACTAATCCTGTCTCTAGGGCGGGTGCAAAAGCAGTTAAAGATTTAACTGCACCACCCAACTTCCTCACTTGGGAATAATAAAAGACTGGGACCCTTGACAGTCAGAGAGACTGAGAGACAGAGACAAAGGCAGAGGAAGCAAGAGAGCCTGTGAGGAGAGAGCAAGAGAGCCGGCAAACAGCAAGAGAGACAGAAGAAGAGACAGAAGCAAAGCAAGAGGGCCAAAGCCAGAGCTAGAGAGCTAGAGCTAGAAAGCCAATGCTAAAAAGCCAGAATGTGAGCCTGAGCCTGCTCATAGGTCTCTCCTGACTGACCTCGGGTCTGTCAGCTTGCATCAGATCTCTGTGTCCGTGTCATTATTTCACCCGCTAGACATCCCGTGGTTCGGGACCCACATATCTGCGGGACTGGTCCCCGGCGGTAACATGGCTTAGTTTTAAGGATCTCATAACTTTCAGTAAGATTAATCTCCATGAGAATCCAATTAATTTAGTTATCTTGCTGTGGTAAAATACATGTAAGATAAACCATTTAAATCATTTCACATTGTGCAGTTCAGTGGCATTGGTATATTCACAGTGCTGTGTGCCCATTACCGTCATCTGGTTCCAGACCTCTTCATCACCCCACATGAAAACGCATTACACAGCTACTCCAGTGCCCTTCCTTTGTAATCCCTGGGAACTACTGATCTGTTTTCTCTCTATGAATTTATTTATTCTGGATATTTCACACAAATGAAATCATACAATAGGTAGCCTTTTTAATCTGACTTTACATAGTTAAAAACATTATTCTGAGCCTGATCCTATGGCCCCGTACTGCACTCTTATTTGCAAATGTGCAAAAAAAGTTTACTGTAGCAAACTTCTCATTGCACAAATTGGTTTTTAGCAGAAAAACAAATGCTTATTGAACACGTTATTATGTGCCTGTATCAGATTATAATATTTTACATAATATTTTTATATCTTTATTGAGGTATAATTGACAAACAAAAATTATAAATATTTAAGGGGTATGACTTGATGTTTTGATGTATGTATACATGGTAAGTAGTCCCCACAGTCAGTCTAATTAACATACCCATTACCTTACATGGTTACCATTTTCCTTGTGTGTGCAGTGAGAACATTTAAGATCTACCCTTTTAGCAAATTCAAGTATACAATTATAGTATGATTAGCTTTATTTACATTGCTGTACATTAGATAGCTAGAATTTATTCTTCTTGCATAATGGATACAAAGGATAACTTTGCATCCTTTGATCAATACCTCCCCAATTCTCCAACCCCTGGCAACTACCTTTCTACTATTTTCTCTTTTGAGATTGACTATTTTAGTTTCTACATATGAAAAAGATCATGCAACATTTGTCTTTCTGTGTCCAGCTTATTTCATTCATGTTGTCACAAAAGTCAGGATTTCCTTCTTTTTTAAGGCTAGGAATAATATTCCATGTGTGCACAATATCCTATTATACCATGAGCATACCATAAGTATTGAACCATGAATATATATTGTACTTAAGCCTACCATGTTTACTTTATCCATTCATCAGTAGATAAATATCTGGGTTGTTTCCACGTTTTATCTATTATGAGTATTGCTATTATAAACTCATATACTTTAGCGAATCAATTTTTGACAAAGGTGTCAAGACCCGTCAATGGGAGAAAGAAGTCATTTTCACAAATGATGATGAGGCAACTACATATCTAGTTTAAAAAGAATAAACTTAGGGGCACCTGGGTGGCTCAGTTGGTTGGGTGACTGCCTTCAGCTCAGGTCATGATCCTGAAGACCCAGGATTGAGCCCCATATCGGGCTCCCTGCTCAGTGGGAAGCCTGCTTCTCCCTCTCTCACTCCCCTTTCTCGCTTGTGTTCCCTCTCTCGCTATGTTTCTCTCTGTCAAATAAATAAATAAAATCTTTAAAAAAAAAAAGAATAAACTTAGACAGATTCTTTACCTAATATATAAAAATTAATTCAAAATGGATTAATGTAAATGTAAGAGCTAAAACTAAAAAACTCCTAGGTGTAAATCTTCATAGCCTTGTATTAGTTAAGTTTTCTTAAATATAACATAAAAAGCACAAGCAACAAAAGAAAACATTGATAGTTTGAACTACTAAATCAAAATTAACAACTTTCTGGCTCATAGAACACCATTATAAAACTGAAAAGTTAACTCATAGAAGGGGAGACAGTATTTTGCTGATCATGCAATTGATAATGTTTTAGTACCCATATTATAGAAACAATTCTTATAAGTCAACAATAAATAGACAAATAAATCAATTTAAAAATGAGCAAAATACTTAAATAGACATGTCCAAGAGAGATATACAAAGAGCCAACAAGCAATTGAAAAGATGCTCAATATCATTAGTCATATGAGAAATCCATTATTTCACAGTGAGATAACACTTTATATCCACTAGGATAGCTAGATCAACAACCTCCCCCCCTGCAAAAAAGGAAATGAACAAATTTTATAGGCTATGGAGAACTCAGAACCCTTATAACTGCTGGTGGGAACATAAGATGGCACAACCACTGTGGAAAACAGTTTGATAATTTCTCAAAATGTTAAAGATTAAGTTACCACATGATCCAACAATTCTGCTTTTAGGAATTGCTACCAACATGTCCAAGATAATTGAAAGCACGTTCATACAAAAATCAGCACTATAAACTTTCACCATCAAAGTGTGCCTACTTCAAACCTACTCTGTTCTCCCTCCTCAACTTTTTGCATGGTTCAGTTCTCTGAATCATTTGAGACTAAAAGAATTTTTTGGCAGAATCATTTTTTAAAAAAAATTATTTACATTAGAGAGAGAGAGGGAGAGAGCAAGGGAGTGAGAATGAGTTGGGGGAGGAGCTGAAGGAGGGAATCCTCAGGCCTACTTCCCACTGTGTGTGGAGCCCTACACGGTTTCTCAATCTCACAACCCATGATACCCATGATATCACGACCTGAGCCAGAACCAAGCCGGTGACACTTAACTGACTGAGCCACTCAGGCACTCCTCATTTTGTCTTTTTATTGAACATTTTAAATTTAATTTTTTCTAACAAAAATTCATTTATTTGTGTATGTTTTTATCTTTTTATATTATTAATGTTAACATTTATGGCCTAACAAACAGTTATGTTACTGTATAAAAGTAAACTGCATGTTAACAAACATATTGATTGTTCAGTGGTGAAATTGAGATATTTTCAGCATTGTGTCTCCTGACATCATCAATTGTTATAAACCTAATCTTTTAAATATGTTTTAGTTACATTTTTCAAAAGTTGGTTAGGAGTTTTAACTTGATAACACTTGACATTTTTTTTTTTCCATTGGGAAATGGGGTCCCAGTTGGCATTTTCATGCATTGTCTAATTTGAGGGAAAGGACTACAGCTGTTACATCAAAAAAGCAATGTCTTTACTTCATCATTCCCAGAAAACAGAGCTCCATGCAGGTGGTCTATTGAGAGAATATATGCACAGGTTTTAGATCATAATGATCTGTGTTTACCATGAAAAATTTTGTGTAAGGATGGCTCTGGGATATCTTTAAACAATCTGAGTGATGTGAATTTCTGTAAACTTAGAAAGGTGGTTCTGTTCTCAGTGTTGAAACAGGATCAAAGGAGTAGTACTGGAGACAATGGAGTTGCTCAAAAGTTATAGCAGTGGTCCATGCAAAAAATACGAAGACATTTTACAGAACAAAGAAAAAGGATAGAAAGAATGTGATGGATTTTAGAAATGCTAAGGACATAGATTCAAATGTATAGGAGGCCAAAAAAGGGCAATGAGAGCATAAAATATTAGTATCCAAACTGGGATAATTTTTGAAGTGAAAGGGGCCACAATTATTAATTATATTGACCAAACTCCTATCAGCTATGTGTCTTCAGGGAAACTGAGACCTATGGCCATCCTTGTGATATGTCATAAAAACAATAAGAACAGAAATATTTCACAAGAGTATGTATGCATCTGGCACTGTGGTTAAGTGTATTCCAATAAGTCTTATCATATAATCCAAATACCAATCCCATACAGTTAAAATTTTTTCTTATGCCCCATTTTCAGATGATAAAACTGAGATAAGATAGATTCAGAACTTTCTAAAAGTGAGCAACTCGTAATCTACATTTGAACTCTGGTCTTCTTGACTAGCAAGTACATTCCTTCAACTATTGCATTATTGCCTTTTCATTCTGATTTGCTAATAAAGAGGTAACTATCCCTCAAAATAATATCCTCTAACAATTAATAATATCTAGATAGATGTAATTGAGCCTCATCATATAGAGGATGTAGAGCTTGTTTCAATATGAATACTTCTTGGCTTCCACTTGCCCAATTTTGATGAGAAATTGACAAGTGTATCAATTCCAGTGTGAAAAGAGTGTGTGATGATGTGCTCAGATCCCTCATGTCAGGCCACCAGGAAAATAACTGAGACAAGAGGTATTGAAGGTGAGAGAAATCTAGAATGGGTGTCACAAGGGTGGTTCTAAATGAGGAAAGCTTTCTAAATACCACATATTGTTAACAGTGTGTAACTTGATGCATTTAGAGAGAAAGCTGCAATTGTTTGGATTATGAAGAAAGACGCTTAGTCAGTCTCCTAATTTCAGAAGTGTACACAGCTGGAATTTTCAGTAAAGTCTGCTGATCTTAAGAAGAAAATAAGGTGCGCCTGGGTGGCTCAGTTGGTTAAGCGACTGCTTTCAGCTCAGGTCATGATCCTGGAGACCCAGGATGGAGCCCCACATTGGGCTTCCTGCTCAGCAGGAAGCCTGCTTCTCCCTCTCTCAGTCCCTCTGCTTGTGTTCCCTCTCTAGCTGTGTTCTTCTCTGTCAAATAAATAAATAAATAAAATCTTTAAAAAAAAAAAAAAAGAAGAGGAAAATAGAATCAGAATTGCTTTGATGTTTTTGCCAACAGTGTATTTCCTCAACTATTTGGAGCCATTCTCTTCTTAATTTTCTTGTATCCCTTGCACCAAGTCATCTTGTGGGGCCAGCCCTGTTAAGAGTCCTAAAGAGCCAAAATTTCAAGGCAGGAAATTTTCCTTTCTCATCAGTGAAACTGTGGCCCCAAGAGGGTGTGGTGAACCCCTATTAATATTATTTTCTCTGCCCTCCTGTTGCTTGGTCCCAAATGCAAATGAAGTCCCAAAAGGCAAAGCAGAGGGGGTGCTAAAGCTGCATCTTTCCGATTGGACTAATGAAAAAGGGAGCCATTGAAACAGAAAGTATCAGAGAGATTGCAGATAACGGGCTGCTGAGGGAAAGCAGACCCCACAAAGTTGTGTATGAAGTCCTGGGCTCGTCTCAGGGCTGTATGGTAGAATATTAAAAACTCAGAGAACTGGACTAACAAAGCATCAACTCCCCAGCTGTAGGGCCTATATGGAGGAGACCAAACAGTCCCTCAGAGACTGAAGTGACATTGGAACCACGGTCCACATTCCACATTCCAAAGGTGGTTGGAACTTGTGGCCGATAAAATGGGTACTCAGTCCTGCAGAGTACAAGATCAGATAGAAGCCGGAGATAAGCATACAAATCAATTTAGTCAACTGAATTAGATGCCCTTTTTGGGGACAGAAAAAGACATTTATACTTACATCCACTATCAAAAATAAACCAGCAATTGTAGCACCATTACGAATGTGTTTAAGTAGGAACAAAACATCACACCTGATCCATTAATTTTTTTCTTAGATAATTGAAACACCCCTTTGTGAAATACAATTAAAAATTGAAATCTTAGAACATCAATGCATTTTAAAATTATAAGTCAGATTAACTGTACTAAATAATCACTTAACCCTGAGTTTGTTCTTTGTATAGAAAACACATGTGGAAAAGTTTAAAACATGTCCAAAACAAAGATATATACTTTTGAAAAATAAGTCTTTGCTTGTGAGTTATATTTTGTTCTTTAAGATTAAGTAAATGGTTACTAATTAATGGTGATCAATTTTCTCTTTTTTTCTGGGAAAATATTAGATAAAATACTAAATCATAATTGATGGACTGAATGATTTCCCAGGGAGAATAGTTATTTATTCATGAATGATAAAACACACAAATTATTTCTGGCACACTAGAATAGAGCTTCATTTTGAACATCAGGTAGAGACTAATAATTTTTCCTTATGAATCTAATTATGAGTGTCATTCCAAAAGTTATTTTTACTTCTGCTTTGGCTTAGTGACATTTTAAATTTCTAATAATTGAAGTATATTTAAAGATTCCAGAGGTAAACAAGATATAGATTTAACCTTTCTTGATTTATAAATTAAGAATACATTGTTGTTAGCACTGATCCCTTTTCTCATATTTACCAAAGAGCAGAAGGAAATGCAATATAATTGATAATTAGTGAGAAATTAAATAAAATTATCTTATTCTGGTGACTTATATGGTAGGTTAAGTTTTAATACAGCTCTAATTCCTTTTTTTTTAAGTTTTTGTTTATTTGATAAAGAGAGTACAGCAGGGGCAGCAGCAGAGGGAGAGGGAGAAGCAGACTCCCTGCTGAGCAGGGAGCCCCACCCAGGGCTCCATCTCAGGACCCTGAGATCATGACCTGAGTCAAAGGCAGACACTTAAGCATCTGAGCCTCCCAGGTGCCCCTACTTTAATTTCTTTAACTGAAGCTTTTTAACTTAGCTGGATTTACTATTTGTTTTATGTATATTGTAATATTGTTTATTATTTTAAGAAACACATCTCTTGATCTGTGCTTTATTATTTTCTCACCGTTGTTTTTGAATCCCATATATTCTTTCTGGCTTCATTTTTCTCTTTGTTGAAGGGATGATTTGTGAGTCCGAATGTCTCACAATGTCTATTTTGCATGTACTCTTATGATAATTTTACAGTACATACAGTTTTATTATTACAGTTCTATCCTCTTACTACTTGTTTTATGGCATCTACTTTTATTTTTTGGTGATTTGGGGCATTTTCTTTACTTTAATTATTCACATTTAGCAGTTTCTCTAAGATGTGTTTAGATATTGAAAAAATATCTGCTTTATATCCTGATTTTGCACCTCTTGAAATTTTTCAACATGTGGAATTTTTCCGTGGTGGATTCTGGGAGATAAATACCAGCACACGTACACACTGACATCTTGTCAAATATCATTTATCTCTGCTTCTTCATACATGTGTTAGAACTTCATGCCCCATTTTCCATGTTTCTTAGTTTATTTTCTTTATTAAATTTTATTTATTTATTTATTTGACAGAGAGAGATGACAAGTAGGCAGAGAGGCAGGCAGAGAGAGGAGGAAGCAGGTTCCCTGCTGAGCAGAGAGCCCCACATAGGACTGGATCCCAGGACCCTGAGATCATGACCTGAGCCGAAGGCAGAGGCTTAACCCACTGAGCCACCCAGGCGTCCATTAGTTTATTTTCATTATCATTCATTAACCTTTCTACAATGCATTTTTAAAAGATTTTATTTTTAAATACTCTCTACACCCAGCGTGGTACTTAAATTCACAACCCTGAGATCAAGTCTCATGCTCTATGAACTGAGACAACCAGGTACCCCTTTGTAATGCATTTTTACAGATTTTATCAATTATATTGTAATCATATAATTCTTCTTCAGCCATACCCAGTGTTAAATTGTCCTTTAGTCGTATCAAGTCTATCCCATACGTTGGCATTCCTACTATATTTTTAAATTTCGTAAGTTCTTATAAAAATTTTGCTTTATATTTAGTTTTGTTACTGCCCTTTAGTGTTTAGTAAATTCTCATTTCTTTGCAAACATTATTTCATTATTTATTTAAAGATTATAAATAGAGTTGCTTTGTAGTCCTTCCATCTTCCTCTGTTATTTTGTCTATTTTGATGATTTGTTCAGCCTTCTGAATGTCTTTCCTGGAAGCAGATAGTCCTTCATGTTTGGTATTTCATATCTAAGAGCTGATCTGAGCAGAGGTTGCTCCATAAATGGTGATTTGGTGTTTGCCTAAACTTTTACCTTATGGAACATAAAGGCCTTTAGTTAGCTTTTGCTTGGGGTTAGGGGTGGTGCACTTTTAGGTTTTGGTCTGAGGTGTTCACAATCTGGGTAGCCTGTTGAAATGCTTTCAGTCATCTTTTATATGTGGACTGTATGATTCCAGCTCTCCACTTCATGAGTGGATAACAGTAATAAAGTCCAGACAAACTCAGGGTGTTTGTCTTCTATCCTCGGTTAGCCTTGGAAGTCTTATGCCAGAATCCAGACTTTCTCACTGTCATAACGTTCATTTTTATTTTCAATAAAAAAATGTCTTTCTTATTTTCAAGCACAGCTATGCATTTTAAACCAAAAGATTTTTTAGTACCAATGTAATTTGTGTACTATGAAATACACTCATTTTAAATGTATAGTTCATTGTTTTTGACAAAAGTATACACAATCCAAGATCTATAATGATACCATGACTACATAAAATTCCCCCATGTCCATTTTTTATTTTTTATTTACTTTTTAAAGATTATTTATTTATTTATTTCACAGAGAGGAGAGATCACAAGTAGGCAGAGAGGCAGGCAGAGGGAGGAGGAAGCAGGCTCCCTGCTGAGCAGAGACCCGGAGGACGCGGGCCTCAATCCCAGGACCCTGAGATCGTGACCTGAGCTGAAGGCAGAGACTTTAACCCACTGAGCCACCCAGGGGCCCACCATTTTTATTTTTAGTATTATTTTTGAACTATTTTAAACTTATAGAAGAGCTGCAGGTATACTACAAATAACTTTCTATCCTAAGTAAATTGAAAGTAAGCTGCAAAACAGATGTCCCATCACCCTGAATATGTTGTGGGAAGTTCCTAAATGCAAGGTTGTTTTCTTACAAAACCACAACATGACTACCAAAATCAGAAAATTGACTCTAATACTTTATCACATCTAATCTTCAAACACCATTCAAATGTTGTCAATTATCCCAATAATGCCATTTATAGCAAAAGGATCCAGTTGAGAAGCAGGTTATTTAGGTATCAGGTCTTTATGGTCTCCATCAGAAATGGTTTCACAGTTTTACTTTGACTTCCATGAGTCTGAACTTTGAAGATACAGATCAGTTATTTTGAGGAACTCCCCTCTGTTTGGTTTGCCTGATACATTCTCATAATCAGATTTACATTGTGTCTTCTCAGCAAAAATACTAGACAGTGAAGTGTGTTCCTCCCATTGTCTTCTATCAGTTCTATGCAGGTTCAGGTCATGTTATTACTTTGTTGTTTATAGTGATCCTTTCATTAACAGTCATGTCCTGTGGCTCTTTCCATTGTGAAAACATTCATTTGATCTTGGTAATTATATGTTTTGTAGAAATGTGCTTTGGGATATCTCATTACTAATCAAACTCCCAATTTATTCATTTAATTATCCCTGTGGAGGCATGCATCCCCATTTTATTCAATGAATAATAACCTATTTTTTAAAATGTTTATCTTCATACCTACATTGTCCAGAGTTGGCCAGTGATGGAGAACCTCTTCAGACTGTCCGCTTTGTCCTCTAGACATGTCTCTACTCTTCTTTAAGCACTTTCTTGTTTTCTGGAATAATGAGTGTCCCAGGGTCATCTTGTAATCTACCTGCTCTTTCCCTGGATTCAGCCATTTCTCCAAGGAGCCCTTATTCCTTTTAGTGAATAATGATATTTATAATCCAGCGTGTCAGGGTTTTATTGCTCATGGCTATTGGGTGTTACATTTACACTAGCTCTCGTCCTTTAACCTAAAATTTATGTCTGCACTCTGCCCTTTCCTCGTGTCACATCTTCATTGTCCTTCCTTTCACTTTTAGGCTATGTTTCTTTTTTTTTTTTTTTAAGATTTTATTTATTTATTTGACAGAGAGATCACAAGTAGGCAGAGAGGCAGGCAGAGAGAGGAGGAAGCAGGCTCCCCGCTGAGCAGAGAGCCCGATGTGGGCCTCAATTCCAGGACTCTGAGATCATGACCTGAGCCGAAGGCAGAGGCACAACCCACTGAGCCACCCGGGCGCCTTAGGCTCTGTTTCCATATATCCTTTCCCCATTTTCTACAAACCACTGTCATCTTGCTTTTATTCTCAATAGTGCACCTCCTAACTTAGATCAGCCCCTATTTCCATGTCATCCATGTTGTAACACTTAACATTATCACATTGCTTTTGAACAATATACAAATTGCAAAAAAAATCTCTGAAAGAATTACTATTATTGTTAAAATTATGAACTATTTAAGACATGTCAAAATATCAGAAGAAATATATTCTTCAAGGGGGAAGAAATTTGAGACATTAGAACTTCAAATTAATTATATGTTTCTATGGATACCTTTTAAAATTTTAAATAATATACCATAAATTAGCTAAAGTGCAAAATTTAACTTCAAATTTAATATCAATAAAATATGTTAACTTTCATACTAAATTGTAGGTGAATAAACAGGTACCTTTATTCATGATAAAAAGGCAACTCTTGTAGTGCCTTAAAGAATTTCAAGAAAAATGTCAGTCATGGAGTAGCTCAAGAAAAAATATATAAACAATGCATTACAAATTTACAAAAATATGAGTGCCAAAACAGATCATCTTTCCTTTAGAAATTGATGACTGGCTTTATCTGGATTTTAAAGCATTTCGATTTATAAATACTTGGTGAGAATACTCAAGCACATTTGTATTTCCTTTGTTTAAAAGACTTATAATATGCTGGCAAGTGCTAAATACTGCCTGGATCACAGATTTAGCATGCAAATATTTGCCTGGAAGCAAGCTGTGTAATCATGCTTCGTTATAGGTGGTAATTGGATAACCAGTAAAGAACAGACAACCCTGCAAGAAAAAGAAACACAAAAAAGAGTTAAGGTTTGTTAATCAAACACCCCAACCCCAAATATAAATGTATAGTAAAGTTTGGTGCTTTATAACTAACTAGTAAGTTAAGAATTAGTTAATTTTACCAAGTGTTTGTTGAGCACCTACTATATCTCTGTGCTGGGTGCTGGAATAACAAAATTGAGGAAGACACACAGTTTCCCTCAAGGATTGATCTTACAGTTGAGTGAGTTTAGTACTGGAGTCAGATATGAAAACAGTACATTCCATTATCAGCTTTGAAGGGCTGTGATAAATGTAAGCTCAGGACATCTTTTCACTGATTAAAGAGGTCTCCGAGATAATACCCATCCTGGGGTTAAGGTACTTCCATACACAGATTGTTCGTGTGAAGTTGTCCTTCATTGTCATCAAACAAAAATACTCTATTTCTTTTTTTTTTTTTTTTAAAGATTTTATTTATTTGACAGAGAGAAACACAGCCAGAGAGGGAACACAAGCAGGGGGAGTGAGAGAGGGAGAAGCAGGCCTCCCGCCGAGCAGGCAGCCCGATGTGGGGCTCGATCCCGGGCCTCCAGGATCATGACCTGAGCCGAAGGCAGTCGCTTAACCAACTGAGCCACCCAGGCGTCCCAAAAATCCTCTATTTCTTAGATATAAAACTGCTCAGACAATTTGTCCATAAAGTAGATGGTTGAATTTAGACTTTAGTACTATGTCTAAAATGTAAATATGTGACAGACTTCCAGTTATAGTTACTTGCTTTAAAAGATCTTCTCACATTTGAAATGTTGCAGGAGATAATCATAAGCACCAGGACGGTCTCGATGTGGCTGGTTACCCAGCCCCTACTTTCTTGACCATTTCCATTAAATCAGAGCCTCATTTGACTGACTTTTTCAAGTGGGGAGTCAAAGGCTCCCTCTCCCTAGTATCCTGAGGCAAATAAATATTGCAATGCTCAGATACAACTGCTCTTCTTCTTGCCCAGAGAGGACAACCTGGCTCCTTCTCAACCATCTGGATGTCATATACCTTGCCTGGAGTAATGAAACCCAGTGATTCTTTCTTTCCTCTTTGACGAGGGAACTTTCCTAATAAGCTCTTTGGAGGATTGGGAGGCAATCTTCTGTAAACACTTTTAATCTGCATATTTTTATTATTAATATATTTGAAATGTATATAGTTCAAATGTGTCTGTATTTCCTCTCTATTGCTGTTTGTACATGTCTTTTGCTTGCTTTTATCTATTGCAGTTTTAGTATATTTCTTATTGTTTTGTATGAAATTTAACATCTTTTTTTTTTTTTTAAGATTTTATTTATTTGACAGAGAGAAACACAGCCAGAGAGGGAACACAAGCAGGGGGAGCGAGAGAGGAAGAAGCAGGCTTCCCACCCAGCAGGGAGCGGATGTAGGACTTGATCCTGGGTCTCCAGGATCATGACCTGAACCTAAGGCATTTGCTTAACTAACCGAGCCACCCAGGTGCCCCGAAATTTAACATCTTAGTGACTTTATTGAAGCATATTTTACATGTCATATAGTATGTACAAGTCAGTGTGGTTTTGTTTGTTTGTTTGAGATTTATATATTTACTTTAGAGAACAGTGGGGCACAGAGGGGCAGAGAGAGAGGGAGAGAGAATCCCAGGCTGACTCTCTGCTGAGCGCAGAGCCCAGCATGGGACTCGGTTCCTTGACCCCAAGATCATGACTTGAGCTGAAATCAAGAGTCAGATGTAGGGGTGCCTGAGTGGCTCAGTTGGTTAAGCGACTGCCTTCGGCTTAGGTCATGATTCTGGAGACCTAGGATCAAGCCCCACATCAGGCTCCCTGATCAGTGGGAAGCCTGCTTCTCCCTCTCTCACTCCCCCTGCTTGTGCTCCCTCTCTAGCTGTGTTTCTCTCTGTCAAATAAATAAATAAATAAGATCTTAAAAAAAAAAAAAGTCAGATGTTTAATGGCCATTGGTTCTCTGGCGCTCCGTGGATGTCTTTTGTTTATTTGTTTGTTTTGCTTTGCTTTGTTTTTAATAAACTTACCAAGTTATATAAACATCATCAGAAACCAGTATTTTTCACTCCATTAAGATTCCTAATGTCCGGGCGCCTGGGTGGCTCAGTTGGTTAAGCGACTGCCTTCGGCTCAGGTCATGATCCCGGGAATCTGGGATCGAGTCCCACATTGGGCTCCCTGCTCAGTGGGAAGCCTTCTTCTCCCTCTCTCACTCCCCCTGCTTGTGTTCCCTCTCTGGCTGTGTTTCTCTGTCAAATAAACAAAATCTTTTAAAAAAAAGATTCCTAATGTCCTTTAACTATTGACCTCATCCTGCTACCCATCACTCCTACCCTAGATAGTGTACTAGTTACTAGTACTTCCCCTACTAATTACTAGTATAACATAAGTAACAAAGTTTCTGTCTATAGATTTGCCTTTTAGGAGGATATTTTGTATATATTAGAATCATGGAATGTGTGGTATCTTTATATGGCTCTTTTGCTTAGCATTTATCATTAGTTCATTCTCATTCTTTTTTTTACTACTGAATAGTATTCCGTGGTAGTGGTATTTTATTGCTATATCTATGAATTCACCTCTCATTTTGACTTATGAATAATCCTGTTAAGAATATTCATGAGCAAGCCCTGGTGTGTATATGTAAGACAGCATATTTTGAAATCTTACTGATATCATCAATTTGATATCACTTGATATAAATATCCAAGTATGTTTATCTCTTTGTTCATATGGTTTTTGTGATAATAAAATGCAATATAGAAAGTGCAATTACTGGTTCTTTATTCACTTTTCAGATCCCTCCTTTAGGTTTAACTGTAAGTTGAAATTTGAAAATCTGCTTTTTGTTTTTCACAATTTTCCTCACTTCTCATAATTTTCATTATTGTACCTTGTCACTGTCTTCTGGGAAAATTTCCCTGTTTTCTGTTACTGTGTCTAGTGTTAATACCAAAAATTATTTTCCTTACTGTCATCAAGGCCCCCAGTGTGAATTTTATTCCATTAATCATTTTGGTTTATTTTATAATTTTTTCTTATTTCATTTAGATCCTTTTAATAATTCTACTTTCAGCTCATCCTTTCATCATCCTATAACTCCCAGTTACTACTATTGTCCATTTTTTTTAGCTTATCAAATAGGTATTATCTCAGATTTTTATCTTTTTACATTTGTTTGTTCTCAGATTCTAACCCATCACTTACCTAACTACTCAATCCCTTAATTTTCCTATCTATAAAATGAGAATAATAGTAATGTTAAAATAATTAATAATAATGCCTACTAGATGGGTTCATAGTCAAGAATAATGACAAATTGCTTTCCAGAGAGATGCATAAATAGAACAAAAAAATGCTTTGAAGGAGAATAATCTAGGCAAATGCCAAGGTTTTGCCTTAGAGAATCATGCTTTACCTAAAACTGGGCCTATAATAACAAGTAATAAAACAAAATGATTTCACTTCAGCCAGAAATTCAGATTTCACTAGGAAAGAATCATTGAATACCAGGTATACTGGGGCTATTAGGCCCTTGGGATATTTAAAAAATTTAATCTTATTTCATTGTAATATAATTCATGCAACACAGCCTTCTCCCTCACCAAGGAAACAGGTTCAGAAAGCTTAAGAAACTTTCTGAAAATCACACAGCTATAAGAATATATGTATGAGGGACCTAGGTGGCTCAGTCTTTTAGGCGTTTGCCTTCCTTTCAGGTCATGATACCAGAGTCCAGGGACTGAGTCCTTCATCAGGCTCCTTGCTCAGTGAGAAAGCTGCTTCTCCCTCTGCCTGCCCCTCCCCCTGCTTGTGTGCGCGCTCTCTCTCTTTCTCTCTCTCTCTCTCTTTCTCTCTCTCTGAAAAACAAATAAAAATTAGAAGAAAAATAATATATGTGTGAAACTGGTTATATAACCCAAATGTGTTAAGACATGAAATCCATGTACTTTTCACTATATAACACTAACATTTACTGTAATAGTTTAGGTAAAATTTATTGATAGTCAAACACCTGACATAATCTTGTGGTTTTACGTTATCATTTTTTTTTTTTTTTACATCTCCTTTAGTAGAAAACAAACAAATGCTGTGGACTTTATTATACCCTAAAAATATGTAGAAGCGTGGGTAGTGCCCCACCCATATCCTGTCTCCTGTATGCCAACACAAAACCCTCCTTCCGCGTGCTACAGGGACCCTTTTGTAGCCTGAGAACTTTCTCTGATGGAGAGGTGCTTATACAGAGCAGTTCTAAGGAGTTAGTTTCCGTGGGAACAGCTTTCAACCATTGAATTCCTTCTCCTTCGAGTGTGGAAACTGAAATGTACTCTATAACCTCTTCAAGATCCTCTGGGGTCTTGGGCCCCAGTTATTACAGAGTAATGATTTACATTAACATTAATTAATGTTGGCTTTCTTCCTATCCTGTTGCATTTTTCCCTCTACTCCATTGGTGGTTACTGGAATCAGATCCTCTTCCAAATAAACTATGTGTGCTCAAATCCATGTCTCGAGCTGGCTTCTGAGGGGATTCAACTTAAGACAAAATATCTATTATGAAAATATAAATTGTTTCAAAATTGATATAAATTTCTGGATGATGAATAATGAATTATTCAGGTAATTAAATTATCTTTGATATTCGATCTTTTATATTTTTTATATTTGAATTGATGTAAGATAGTTGATTTATTAGAAGAAAAATGGATCAGTATTTCCTTGTCAATATTTTTTTTTCTTTTAAATCCAATCACATAGGGCGCCTGGGTGGCTCAGTTGGTTGGGCCACTGCCTTCGGCTCAGGTCATGATCCCGGAGACCGAGGATCGAGTCCCACATCGGGCTCCCTGCTCGGCGGGAAGCCTGCTTCTCCCGCTCTCACTCCCCCTGCTTGTGTTCCCTCTCTGGCTGTGTTTCTCTCTGTTAAATAAATAGAATCTTAAAGGAAAAAAAATAAAGAAAAAAAATAAATCCGATCACATAAAACCATGGAAAACTGAAAATTCTGTCCGCTAATTTCTAGTCATTAAATATGTAAATAACTAGGTGTGGTTTTCAATATGTGAAATATTTCACATTATATCTAAATATCTATTATAAGTACTTTATTAATATGCATTCCTTTTAATAAATATTACTAGAGGAAATTACAACAGAGCAATAATTTCTATCCTATTAATTTAACAGCTATTTTACTATATTATTGTAAACTTTTGCTAGATATTAAAAGAGTATATATCTCTGTCCTAAACATGATTTTTTTCTGCAGTGAGTATTCTGAGCTTTTTCTAATATGGAAATGATAAACATCCCTTAGGTGTAAGATATCATGCATTCAAACACGTAAAAGAATTTGTGGGCGCCTGGGTGGCTCAGTCAGACGAAGGGCTTCCTTTGCTGGGGTCATGGAGTCCTGGAGTGCTGGGATGGAGTCCCGCGTCAGGCTCCTTGCTCAGCAGGGAGTCTGCTTCTCCCTCTAACCTTCCCCCTCTCATGCTCACTCTCTCTCATTCTCTCTCTCAAATAAATAAATAAAATCTTTTTTAAAAAAAAGAAGATAGGATTTGACTCTTGGAATTAGAGTTAATATTGGTCTAATTGTGTTTTTACATATTTTGGAAGGTAAATCATTCTGATCACCCTGAGATTGTTAGAAATATAGAAATTATTGGTACATACCAGACATAAAAACTGAATAAACTAGGAATGCACTCTGACTGTGTGTCCTTAGAAGTTTGCATTTCTAGCAAAACATCCTCCTGCCATCATTATCTTTTTCAGAGCTTGCTCAAATTCCATGAGGACTTCTTTTGGATTGCTTGTCACAAAGATTACATTCTCTTTGGAGTTCAGATACCATACATCAAAAAACTGGAGCTTTTGCAAGTTCTCCTGCAACAGGGGAAATATATCCCTTACAAACTAAAGACAAAGTCAAAAGAGCAGTAAACAATTTTCTAATCCTCTTCTAGTTTCCTTCATTAAAGAATATGACTATTCTCTGTGCCCCTAATAGCATGTTTCATCTTTAATACTAAATCAGTGCCATGAATATTGTAAGTCTGTAATTACGATAAGGCAATTCTCATTGTTTGTTTTTTTCTTGGTTCATGGCTTGCTTACATATAAGCAAGAAGGATAAGCAAGAAACAATCTGAAGATTGCTTCTGGAACAAATATTTTCTAAACTTAATTTTTTTAGGTTTCCAAGTAAAATTAACCTTTCTGGAATAATATAATGTAAGACTATAAATAGAAGGAAATAATATCAATTGTCTTTAGTTTATTGTGCTTTACCCCCTTATGCTTTATTTTACCTCCTCTGGAAAATACAAAACATCTGCGTTCTGGGACTGATTTATAACAATCCAAGTCACTATTCAATCTACTCCATTTTGAGAGAATTATAGAGATTATTCCAGTAGGTTTGCATTTGCCTGTTACCTATTTATTCACCTTTTAATTTTAACTTTTAATTTTCACCATGTTTAGGGTGTGTGTATTATAAGCAGCATTGAAACTTTTTTTTTACTTTAAATTTATTTTATTTTTTCAGTGTTCCAGGATTCACTGCCCATGCCCCACACCCAGTGCTCCATGCAGTAGGTGCCCTCAGTACCCACCACCAGGCTCTCCCATCCCCCCACCCCCTCCCTCCAAGTCCCTCAGTTTGTTTCTGTGTCCAAAGTCTCTCGTGTTTCGTGAAATTTTTTTTTAAACCTCAGTCTGATAGTTTATTTCAATGGAAAGATTTTAGTTTGTTCATATTATAGGTAATGAGTGATATACTTTATGTATTTTAGTTCATATTCATTACTTATTTTACTTTCTTTGTTTCTTATTTCCACTTCATCTGTCTTTGCTTCTTTGTTCAAGTATTCTTCATTCTATTTTCTTTTTCTTGCTAACACAGAATTTCTACTGCCAATTTCCATCTATTAATGATTACATATTATCTCCCTGATCTTAGAATGAAACATTATGTCCCAAACATTTCTTCATTGAAGATGCTTAAATTCTCCTCTATTTCCCTGAAGACAATATTCTTATTTCTAGTACTCCAATCTCTCCTTTTGTTTTTAAAATTGCCTTTCTCCATTCTAGAGACACTACTGTAATTATTTTATTTCTCTCTCTGTCTTCACTCACTCTCAAATTTTATTGTGATGAAGATAGTTTAAGGCTACCTGGAATTTCCCTTATAAGAGCTCCCTTCCATCTCAAAAGTTCTTCTTTAGCTTTTATAGTCCTCATTTCTATTAGTCTATCCTTATCCGTAAGGATGTATCACAAGGTTCTTGTATCACTTTTTTTCCATGTTTATTTCCTCATCATGAAGTCTTTATTATTTTTCATGTGATGTTTACTTAGAATTTTTTTTCAAATATTATTCTCAATTTTAGCAAATGATGGTGATATTTAGGCTCAGAAATTTTTCATGTACTCAAATACCTTCCTACATTTCCTTTCCAGGTAAGTTATTTTTTCTGTCTAGAAGTTTGTGATATTTTAATCTAACACTTGTATCAGAGTTTGCATTGTTATGTGTCTGTTCTGGAACTCAGGGAGCCCATTAATCTATAAATTAATGTTTCTTTGGTTAATAGTTTCACATCTATCATTTAATTATTGCCTCACCTTTATTAGTCTTGTCTTTTCTTTTTTTCTTCTTCTGAATCTCCTGGGTATTAGGTCTTCTGAATATCTATCTTCAAGTCTATTTATTTTGTCTTACCAATTTCTCTATTTTTTGCACTGTGCTTTGAGATACTTCTTGCACAGGCTCTTCCTGGCTGCTAACCCATGTCTCACCAGTGACTATCTGCTTCTTAAATATATATATATAGAGAGAGAAATTTCAAGTGGAAAATAATTGGTTCACTATCATCAGATCCTGTGTGTGTGTGTGCGTGTATTTGTGTGTGTGTGTGTGTGTGTGTGTGTGTGAGAGAGAGAGAGAGAGAGAGAGAGAGAGAGAGAGCGGGAGAGGGAGAGGGAGAGGGAGAGGGAGAGGGAGAGAGAAGGGGAGAGGGCACTGTATTTGAATATCCTTACACTCTCTCATTTTCCTAGCCAGGTCTTCAACAGTTCTGGTTCACTGGCTATATATTATTGTTCTGACAAACTTTTCTTAATCTGTCTACATAAGTCCATTGGAAAAGCTGTTCTTTTTGTTTTATTTTGACAAAATAAATTATTGTTCTGACAAACTTTTCTTAATCTGTCTACATAAGTCCATTGGAAAAGCTGTTCTTTTTGTTTTATTTCTGACTCAGGTGTAATTGCTGAAGTATTAAGACAAAAAATTTATCAGATGGAAAAAGGCTAAGGGGCCTCAATCCCAGAGAATTCATGTTGTATAAACAAAGAGGTTGTCAGTTACCTAATAAGCCACTGGGGAAAATGTTCTCTTACTTTTACCCCTGAACTCATCAAAGCCTGACCTTTTGGGGTCAGTGACAACAAGTCTGCTCTTGTGGAAGCTCCTGGTGGGCCCTCTAATCTCTGCTAGGATTTTCTAATGCTCCAATATTTCCTGTTCCTTCCATATTGAGGTTGACCCTGTTTTCTGGGTCTTATTCTGCAAAACTTGGCTGGTTTCTGAAAGGAAAATCCAGTTCCAGTTCTCTTATTCCTTGTGTTGGAACCTCAACAGTCTCTAGTCTCTTTGTCAGATATATATATATATATATATATATATATATATATATATATATATCTCCAGAAGTTTGTTTCCTCAATCTCCAATACTCGGCGTTTTAAAGCTTTAAAGTTTTTGCCTCAGAGCAAGCATAACAAGAATACTTAAAATTCTCTCAATAAAGTGATTTCTCACATGAAATTCTGGCAATCATATAGTTTCATATTTTTAGAAAGGGAATTTCAAAGCCACTGACAAAAGATGGACAGAAGGTACCCATTGTCGGGCTGTTCCTGTATGTTGCCTTCTTTGTCATGTGTTCTAGGAACTGTTGTAACCATAGATTAGAAAGAACTTCTTAGTAAAGCCAATCATCAATAAGGAATCTATAAAATTTTTACCATGTTCCATGAGTCTCTCTGAAATCCCAGTCCAAAGAGAAAAAAACACGTTTGTAAAGTTATAGTGAGCCCAGAATACCCACATGACTAATTTTATAGCTTTGTATCTGGTTGTTTGTAGTTGCGAACACTCTTCTACTTTTCACTTATAATATGGAAATAAAATGTAGATTTTAGAGTGTCTTATTTTTCAGGTTCTAGGGGACTTATGTACATTATGCTATATAACATAAGCTTCATCATAAGCTTACTGGTGTAGCTGTGTTTTACAGTTGCAAGACAGAAGCTTCCAGAAGTTATATGCTTGCCCTAAGTTTACTAATAGCTAGTGGTACTACCCACTCCATAGAAAGAAAAGTGACAGTGGTAAATGAGAGGTATTATCAGAATGTCATTTGACATCTGATGGAAAGATGTGATGTAAGTTAAGAGACACTAAAATTACATGTGTCTTTTCAACCTTACACAGATAAAAGCAACTTATATTACTTCAAATGCCAACCTGCTTCTGGAAACACATGCTTTCTGGAGAGAGGGTTGCTTAATGAAGTACTTGGCTACTCCATTTGTGACAAGTGTATTGAGAATGTTGTGAAATGGCCATAGATTATGGACCTTATCACACATATGGCTATTAATGCAATGAGACATGACAGAGCATGAAATGTGCAATATCCATTCACACTGAAGGCTAAGTGCCATCAGTGCATCTATGTGTGAATTAATATAGTGTCACACACTGCTGGTCATGGAATGTCACACAGGGGTGATGATTGGGATTGTAAAATGCCTTAATCAAATATTAGTTGGAAAGAACAAGTATATGCTGTCACGTCGATGACAAGGTTTGAAAGTGTTGACCTAAATAAATTATGCTTCACTATAGTCACAACCCACTAATCCCATCAATTGTGTAATTATTTTGAATTACTTTATTTGAACTATATTTCAATTCTAAAGTCGTATATATAAATCACAGAACATTGAAAAAAATAAAGTCAGCAGTGTATCTTTTTAATTCCATTTCTAGAAATACAAATGTATAAAAATACAAATTAGATCGTATTCACTTTTATGTATTTAGGAACAGAGTCATGCTCCATTGGAAGTTTTCTTCTTTCTCTCCCATATTTGTAATTTCTCTCTTTATTAGCTACTTACCCACAATCTATATATAAGTGCTTCAGAAACTTTAATGCTTAAAATTTACTTCTGTAGATCCTATAGGGCACTATTTTTCTTCTCTTAACAGGAAACATCCTCAAATATATTACCTATTACTATCACCACTTTCTTATTCCCACTCCATTTTCAGCTGAAAACAATCATATGTCTACCTAATATCCCTATTCCCATCTCCAATGCCAATCATTATACTGAAACTGTTTTAATTAAAGTCAACAATAATTTTTCAATTAATTATTATAAGTTTTTCTTTTCAATTTTGATTCTTGGTGGACCCCTCTTGTGCTTGACATATTTAATTACTCTTTTCCTGAAAATCTTTCCTCTCTGGTTTCCATTAGACTACTTATACTAGGTCCCCTTCAACTTCTTTAGTTATTTCTTCTCAGCATTCTCCCTTTCCTCTTCATACTTTTTAAATATTCCTGTTCTCCAAGATTCTGGTTTTATCCCTTCTCCCCTTTTTAATCTCATTATGTACCTACCTTGGGAAATTTTTTCCATACCCTGGGTTTCCAGTGATTGCTATTCAAACTTGAACACTAGTCTATGCTTCTCTGAGTTATGGTCTCATATTTTTGCTGCCTGTGAAGTACCTCTTCCTATAGGATTTCCAAAGCAACATGGTCCAATCTGTTTATTTTCCTATAATCCTGATCTTGGTGAATGGTTTCACCATTAAGACATTTATCTGAGCCTAATAGCTAAGAGTTATTTTGAGTTTCCCACTTTCTCTACCTCCTTCACCATAAAGGTGTATTTACTGACTATCTTCCCTAAGTAATAAGAATATTAGTGGATTTATTCTTACACTCATCAATCCATGATTTTTATTAGCTCTGGATGTCATGTCTTGCATCTTTATACCCAAAGGAATATTTTTGCAGTAGGCAATTATTCTTTCAATGTTTTAATATATTTTTAAATTTTGGTTAGACTCAGTGAATTAAATAAATCTATTACTCAAAATTTCTAAGTTAGGCCTGTCATGTAGCATTACTAAATTCTTTATTTTAGTTCATTTCATGACTGACTATATTTTATCAAGTATATATTTTCAAGGTTGGCTCACTATTTCTCAATATCTTGTATTTTACCCAACTTGAGAATGTTATTGTGTGTTTGTGTGTATTTGGTTTTACACAATTTTATTACATATGTAGTTTTATATATCCACCAGTGCAGTCATAATACACAACAGTTTAATCATCAAAAGGATCCTTCATATTGCTCTTTTATCTTTACACACACATACTTCCTACCCACTCCTGGTTTTTGGTTCCTAAGCCTTACCAACCATTGGTCAATATTTCATTTCAATAATTCTGTCATTTCAAGTATATTATATGATTGGAATCATACACTATGTAAATTTTTGTTTTGTTTTTACTCAGAATAATTCCCTTGAGATTCATCCAAATAGTTTTATGTATCAATAATGTATTACTTTTTATTGCTGGGCAATATTTCATGATATAAATATGTGCTATATTTTCATGAAATAGATATGTGCTATATAATCAGAAACTTTAAAATATATCAGATTTCCTGTGTTTATTGTTACTGTCATTATGGCTTATTTTTCTGTGAAAGAAAATCACTAAAATATGAAATGGAAGGAAATGTCCATCATATAAATTTAATTTTTAATTAATAATAATGCACTTATAAAGATGGCACTATTACTTAAAATAGTAGCCTTCAGAACAATTTAACAATTCTTCCCCCAAATCAGTATGAACCCAATATAAATCTCATTTTTTAATTTTTTTCATTATAATCGATAGTGAAAGTCAGGTAAGAATACTATGCTATTTTTCTAATTCTATGCAACAAGTTACCAAAACTTGGCATTTTGAAACAACACTCATTTATTATCACAGTTCTGTTGGTAGGAAGTTCAAGTAGGCTCAATTGGGTTCTCTGTTACAAGAATTATAAGAAAAAATTTAAAGTGTCCACTGCGTTGGGCTTTTATCTGGAGGATCTGGTGAAGCATCTACTTCTCCGCTCACTCAGGGTGTTGGCAGGATTCATTT